>JAGYYJ010000907.1:0-101812 GCA_019671005.1 Hibiscus mutabilis | reverse complement strand
CTAAATAGAGAGTTGCGTTAAGGTTGAGAGAGGCCTTTTCCCCTCCAAATTTTATAGTTTAATTTCATTTTTAAGACCTATTAATTGTGAAAATAATTAAATTAATTTATCAAAAAAATAATTAAATCAAACCCTAGTCCTTATTTTTTTTGTTTAAATACTTCTTTAAGTCTTTGTAAATTTTAAAATTAAACAACTTGATTTACGGAGGCACATGTAAGGTGGAAGAGGCAATTGCCCCCAAGCTTGGTGGATTAATTGCATTTTAGGCCATAATAGTTTTGAAACCACTGAAAATAAGCTCGTGTACCTCCCAAAAATTTTGTTTATTATTTTTTATAACCATTTCGGTTAAAATTAATGAAATTAGACCTTAACCCCTCAAATTTCTGCTTTAATTATTTTTAAGACCTTTCAAATTTATAATTAGTAAAATTAAACCTTAACTCTCTTAATTTTTATAGTTTAATTACATTTTAAGACCTTATTCATTTTAAAGTTAATCAATTTGCCCTATCGTAGTTCAATTCTGACTCCATCCCTAATTCCTTGACTTGGTCTTAGTTTCGTCCTCGGAGTCAAAGAACTAAATCGTAAAGGTTTTGGATCCTTGGTTTGAATTAATCGCATATTGATATACACCAGCTTTCTTAATCGTTTGCGAAATGTACAAAGGGGATTAAGAAATTAATGAGAACCGCATTTAGCAAGATTCTTCCTTCAAAACTCTCCAACCTTCGAACTTACAAATATTTACTTATCTGCATTCGTATATATTGCTTTTTCCAAATTTTCTTATCTCCGTCATTAAAATTTGCTTCCGTTCTAATCATGCAATTATTCTTATTATTAATATTAAAGTTATGGATTTGACTCAACATCTTGAGTAATCTCAGCATGCACAGACCTTTGTATACAACACCAAGTTAAACTTATTATAGTAAAAATCAAGGTTTTTTAATTAAATGTTTTACTATTCTTAATTTTGTTTTTTTAACCTACTTATGATTAGGTTATCTGGATTTGTTGCAAATAACATTTTAAGACAAGGGTTTGTCTTAAAAACCAAAATACTAAAGACAGAGATTCGGACATGGAAACCCGAGCCGGAAAAAACACCAAGAAGGGTCGTTTCGTAAATATGAGGGAACACATTACGAAAGGTTCACCTTCTTAAGGTTAGGTCACACGATTGCCCAAACCCTAAAATGGTCAGTTGGGTTATTACCAAGCCTATCTACTTCTCCTTTCGACACGTAGCACTGTCACAGTACGGTTCGCATTCATTGGTTAAGGTTTTCCCAGCTTCTTCGTCTTTGGCTGCTCCCCTTTCTCCACCGTTGGATCAACCATCCAACGGCTGAACATTAACTAGACCGTACGAAAAAATAAGGTCCCTTTGGGGAGATTTAAAGGGAGGGGGGAACCCTTATGTTTAGTGTGTAAAACAAAGCTAAAGATTTTGGTTTTGGTCTTGGTTTTGGTTTTGATTATGATTAGAATTAGATTAGACCAGAGATTGAAAAAAAATGAAGTTTTTAGCTAAAAAGTACGTAAAGAACATAAGAGAATAAAAAGGGTTATTAAAGGATAGTAAGAACAACAAAAGAAAGTCTTTTTTGTTTTGTTTTCTCGGGAAAAACAAGAAATGGGGAGAGGTAGAGTTGAGTTGAAGAGGATCGAGAACAAGATTAACAGACAAGTGACTTTTGCTAAGAGAAGGAATGGGCTTTTGAAGAAAGCGTATGAGCTTTCGGTTCTTTGTGATGCCGAGGTTGCGCTCATCGTCTTCTCCAATAGAGGAAAACTGTACGAGTTTTGCAGTAGTTCAAGGTATATCACCAAAACAACTAAACCCCCTTTTAATTCCCTTTTGGACTTGTTTTTTAGGTCATAAAACAAAGCAAGCTCCCGCTTTGGATTCTGACTTTGAAAGGATTTTTGCTGTTTTTTTAGGTCATAAAACTGTACACGTTTGAGTTTTGCCGTTTCGGTGAACGTCTCGACGTTTATGGCAGGGATTTTGTGTTTTTCCTCTCCTTCTTGTTGTTAGATCTGCAATTCTAAAACATCTAAACGAATATCACTGTTTTATTAACACCCTAATATCATCTGTTTTTTTTAATCTATGATCTAACTTTTTTCCAGGTTTAACATAAAGTTTTCTTCTAAATTGAAGAAACCCGGAGATCTGTTTTTTTCTTCCCTTTCTTTAACTTCACTCATCCAAGCTTTGTTTAGATCATAATTAGGGTTTTATTTCAAGGTTTGATGATTGATTTCAGCTGATTTGTAAGAAAAACAAAACAGATGAAAACCCAATGGATACCTGTTAGAGATGTTTACGAACAAATCAAAACAGGAAAGACAAACAAGAGACTTCACCGCTGTCGTTTCTATTTCTCAGATGTGTCCTTTCTTCTTTTTCTTACAAACGAACTTCCTTTGTTCCCGATGGATTATATTATCTCTTTCTCTTTTTTGTTTCTGGGAATTATAATTATCATTTCAATCACTTGAAGACATCTCCATGAATTCTTCTGAGCTTTCTAGGGTTTTGATTTCCCCAAAGCTGCTTCCGCCCAGGTTAGGGTTTTCGATTTTCAATTATTTCAGGTCAAACTAAACTATAAAAACCCAAGTTTCTCTCAGATCTATATTTTTCAGGAGACTGGAAAATTTTATGGTTTTTTTCCTGTTTCAATCCCTTGAATTTCTATTCCTTTTCACTGGTTTAAAATGTTAATTCAAGAAATTGTATGGATTATTATGTTATTTATAGTACTATATATGTTAGCTAATATACATGTGTTAATTAACCTATACTTCATCACAAATTAGAACTAAAATATGTACCGGTTTTTTATTCAAAAAGAATATATGTACTGGTTTTGATTCGTAAGTTTAATAAAACATTGGGTGTGTTAATTAAAAAAAATACATGTACTGGTTTTTAATTTTAAAAAATACATGTGCTAATTAATACATACATTGAGATTTTTCTCTTATACCATATTTTTAATTGATACCTAGAAACGAAGTTATTAAGGGAACGAGAAAGATTCTTGTCTTCAAATTTTTGTTGTTTAATAACAGTTAGTTTCTCAAAGTTTTTGATTAAATAAAGAGGCATTATATTCTCATAACGGAATTTAAACTCATACAAGATGTGACAATATGGGCATCCTTAGCCACTTGTCAAAGTAAGCTCTGTCTTCAAATTTTGGATTAAATACCTATTAAGCCCCTGTTAATTTTGAAATTAGACGACTATATCCCTCCCTTCAACTAATTTGACTTCGCCCTTGGTGATACCTTTCTAAGATTGCAAGATATCTTTTTTTTTCTTAGTTATCCCTTTTTCTTCATGGTCAGTGATGATCCTCAAAGGTTCATTATTTAAATTTGATTTTGTATTTTCTAAGTTATTTTTTAAAAGGAAATAGGGCTCGTATATTTTCCATGATATTTTTCCATGATGCATACGGTTTTAAAAAGAATTTTTATGATATTTTTTGGATTCAAAGTAATATTGTGAATATAATGTTTATAATGAAGATTTATAGTGATATATTGACTGGCTTAACTTATGTTGATAGAACTTAATTGTCAAAATAAGTCATAAGATTATAAAGAAAGATGATGCCAACAACGGAGGAGTGGTTTAACCTCCGTGTTGGCATTCCAAATAACCGGGATTCAAATCCCGGAACACCACTCAATCTTACATATCCATTATGAAATTGTAAGTATGTGTTGCATCCTTTTGAACTAACATTGAATCCATTTTGTGTTACATAGTATGATGAAAACATTGGAGAGGTACCAGAAGTGCAGCCACCATGGAGCTCCCGAGACTAATGTTTCAGCTAGGGAGGCTCTGGTAATATCCTCATCTCTCGCCATCTTTTATTTGAAAATGGTTATTCTTTGTCATGTCGGAACTGGTTTTGTTTATCTTTTAAACGGAGACATATAGCTAGAACTGGATATCTGCTCATAAAAGCTTAAGCATTAACTTGGGAAAATGCTATACCAGAATGTTTGTTAGGAATTTGTAAAGCAAAACATAACCGATACGAGATCAACATGAAATAAATCATATACATAACATATAATACTTAATGTGGTTCGACTTTGGTTGTCTATGTTTACACGTGAAGAAAAAATTACTATAAACATGGAGATTATAAAGGGTTTAAAACACTCAAAAGGTTATGATTCTTGTTTACTGCAAATCTGTTGTTTAGTTAAATCTATTATTTTTATGCTGTCTGTAGGAGCTGAGCAGTCAGCAGGAATATCTGAAGCTCAAAGCACGTTATGAAGCCTTACAAAGGTCCCAAAGGTAAGCACTGAAATGACCCCAAATTGTTTCTAGTTTCTAAATGCTGACATAATGGAAATGATTCCTTTGATTTATGCTGTTAGGAATTTACTAGGAGAAGATCTGGGACCTTTGAACAGCAAAGAACTGGAGTCGCTCGAGAGGCAGCTCGATTCATCGTTAAAGCTGATCCGATCGACGCGGGTACTTCCACTCCATTCTCCCTATAATTCCGAGTCCTTTGTGTTTCTAAATTATAATCCATCTGATTTTTTAGTACATCTGTTGTAGACACAATACATGTTGGATCAGCTCACTGATCTCCAACGAAAGGTATGCTAATGCCTTTATCTTGTTTAATTCCAACATTATTAAATTCCTGAGTGTTGCAACTGTTTTTCATTCTCTTTTCTGCAGGAACATCTACTTAATGAAGCCAACAGGACCCTAAAACAAAGAGTAAGTTCCTTTTTAACAACCTTAAGATTTCCAAAGTACCATATTTAGTGACTTGAGAGAACCAATTGTCATTGCAGTTGATGGAATGCTATCAAGTAAACTCACTTCAGTTGAATCCAAACGCCGAAGATGTCGGCTACGGCCGACAACCAACCCATCAGCCTCAGGCCGGTGACGTCTTCTTCCATCCACTGGACTGCGAGCCAACATTGCAAATCGGGTACCACACACACTCATATGCGACACTTGAAGCCTATAACATTATACATTTTAAGTTTTTAACCGTCCAGATTATGTTGGATTGCAGATATCAGCCGGATACGATATCGGTGGTCACCGGGGGTCCGAGTGTGAATAATTACATGACGGGATGGCTACCGTGATCATGATACATATAGGAGATATAAGAAAGCATGGGTGAGGGCAAATGAATACATGCATGGCATACGCATTCCTTTCTTGAGAATGTCGGCCCATTTTATCATATGTTTGCTTGGTTATTTTATGAAACAGAGTGTGTTTAATGTCGTGGATTTAATAGTGACTAGTATAAACACTGCGCATCTCCCTCTCTTCACAACTTTGATTCCTTTTGAAATAATGTCTTGCGGTTTGCTTGTAAGAGGATTCCAACTTTCAGCTCCATGTGCTTAATTTAGTTTTAATCACATAAAAAATGCCCTTAATTTGGACCTATTTTTTAAACATATTCATACTTTAGGTGCTAAAATGGAAAAAAAAAAGGTATCGAACTAGAAAAGAGTGTACTTTAGGGGTCAGATTTTGTATTTAATTGATTCATTTATTGTTCTAAAAAATTTTATTTTCAACTCTTGAGATTGTCTGTCATGTTGACTAAAAGAAAGCTTAATTACTGATTTTAGGTCGCCCGACTGATTATGATATCTTTTATTGGTTATATTGTTGATTTTTCTTCCTTTAAATTTGAGGATTAGATTTAGATACTCGATTTGTGTTCGTGGATAATTCTCTAACGACATTCGGTTTTGATTTGTGGTTGTTGATGATCTTTCAGTAGTTTGATCCCCTTTTGTAGTTCATTTGTCGATGAAATCATATATGTTTGTATCTATCTTTTGTTTAAGTATTTTGGTTGGGTTTTTAACTTTCTTTTGTATGGTTCTTGTACAATCTCAAGTGACTAGCTTTTTGTGTCGATGATTATATAAAAATATCCAAATCATAATTCATGTGTTTAGCTTATGCTTATGATTGTAAACGTTTATTGTAATTTTAAATATTTCATCTTTTTAATAGGTCTAACGGTTTTTATAAAAAAAATATTTTATATATTATTTTTGGAAATTGACTGGAATATTCAAAATAATAAACGCCAAGATTAGCGTAATTTATAATTTTTAAATTATATTTTTTTTATTTTCTAAAGTATTTGAGGATTAATTTTGTATTACGTTGGTTCATATTATAAATTGTGATTTTTTTTAGTTTTGGAAATGGTTCATTGATATATTTTTTTACTAGTGCCGATATTGGTCTTATTTTTACTATTCTAACTTCAACACTTATGGATGTCGAGTTTCATTTTAATATTTTTTTACTTTATTTCCTTTTCTTTTTGGGTTTTCCCGTGTTATTTCTTTTTTGTAATTTCATATATAATTATATTTAATATAACATTTTCAATATATATATAACATTTTCTTTTCTTTTTGAGTTTTCATATATAATTATATTTATGATGAGTCTATCACGTGCGTTGCACACCGCCAAACACAACTAACGCTGAACACCATTAAATTGATTAATAAAGATTAAAAAATTTAAAGACTAGACTTATAATTAAAATTATTTCAAAAAAAAAATAAAAATAAGATTTAATAAACTGTTTATATTTCTTTATACTATTTTTAATTGATATATTAGAAATAAATATCTCAAAATCTCCTTAATATAAAAAATCCTAAATCCAACCCTTTTATTTCCCTTTTGCCATCGCCGTCGCTGTCGTTGCTACCTATTGGTGTATGGAAAACCATGTTCGGCGGCACTGCTCTTCATTGTTTTAATTAACCGAACATAAGCTTTAATTAACAGATTGTTTTAATTAACCATCATAGGCTTGGAAGAATAATATACCGCTGCCGAACGTATTTATAATTAACAGATTATTTGAAAGAATCAGATATGTATTTAAATAATAAATGGGTTGGGTTTAGGGTTTTTGATATTAAGGAGATTTTGGGATATTTGATTCTAATATATCAATTAAAAATAGTATAAAGAAATATAAAAAATTATTAAATCTTATTTTTAATTTTCTTTTGAAATAATTTTAATTATAAGTCTAGTCCTTAAGATTTTTAATATTTATTAATCAATTTAATGGTGTTCAGCGGCATTCGTCGCACGTTGTAAAATTTTCCTTCTATTTAATATAATATTTTTAAAAAATTAAAAAATTTTCCACTATATAAATGGATCCTAACTCATATATATATATATATATTTTGAATAAGTTAAGGAAGTAGAGAGCTACTTAATGTAGAAATATTAAGTCAATTTTTTTTTTTATCTTGAGATAAGTTATCTATTTTTTTGGTTAAAAACAGTTCCGGTTATTACCTTTGATTGTTATATATAACTAAAATTGTATAACATGTTATATTAATAAAATAACATCGTAAAATAATTATTTGCAAAATTTAAGATTTATAGTTACCAAACGATACAATAATGTAAAATTGCTTGAATTTTACCAACATACCGCATAATTTTTGTAATTTAAATTTAGTTAGTACTTGTAAAATTCAATTAAAAATTTCACAATTAAAAATTCAATTCTTATTAGATTTTTTAGGCTTCCACCAAAGAAAGAAAGAAAATCAATAAAGTAAAAACAAAAGGCAGAAGCTAGATTAAATCTGTTAGAAAATAATTTTAAAAGACTCGTGTAATAACTCATTTCATCCGGATTATCCAAACCAAACCCCAAGCCCGGATCTAAACCTGGACTCAACCCAAATCCATAAAACCATTAACCCTAAACCCTAGCCGCCGCCATCCACTTCACTATCCGATGCCGCCGCCGCCGACATTCATCTCCGGCTACTATCTCTGCCGTCGGCAAAGAACCCAAAACCTTAAAATAAACCATATTACAAAATAAACCCTAAATTTGTCCCTAAATCAAATCCCTAGTCCCTAAATCAATCCTAAAATAATAAACTAAAACCTAACCCAAATCTGACACCCTAAACCTACCAAACCCATATCCCTATCAACCGGCTATCTCCAACTAAAATCCGGCGTGAAATCTGGATCTCTTCAGCAACAAATAAAAAAATTAGGGGTTAGTATGTTAGATTTGGTTATAAAACCAAACGAAAATGTAATTTTTTTTGTAGAATCCATCTTGTTATTTAGAATCAAAAGCAAAGTTTGTTTAGTTTTTTTTTTGAATCAAGATACACTTTTTGTTTTCAAAATCAAAACATTTTTTTTGTTTGTAAAACTCAAAACATCAAAAAGAAAGGTTAGAGTTTTTTTTTTCGAATCAATATACACTTTTTGTTTTCAAACTCAAAACGTTTTTTTGTTTGTAAAACTCAAAACATCAAAAAGAAACGTTTTCAAAATCGAAAATATTTTACATTAATTATTATATTTTTAAGTTAGATTAATATTTATGTATATATGTTTCAGATTAGTATTTTATTGATATTAGATTAGTATTTTATTATGTTGGTATTTATTTATATGTTTATCACATTGTATTTATTCATGTTTGTCATGTTTTAAGTTGTATTTCGGATATATTATTGTCAATGCGGTGCCTTTTTATTCGAGTGTAAACGTGGCCAGTATCAAGTGTAATGATGGTAGTCGTTCGATTTACTCTCGAATAACAGGGCCTTTAAAATCTACTCGCGTTTATAACCAAATTTTAATTTAATCGTCACTTTAATTCGAAAAGTTTAATATTAATAAAGCGGTAATTATTAAAGTACCAATTTTGGGCGGTGTGGGGTGTTAATCCTTCCCCATCCGTAACCGACTCCCGAACCCAACATTTTTAATCTCTGGTTTTTATGGTGCCCGACCTACCTTAATGGCCGATGGCGACTCCATTTTTAAAATAATATGATTTTTTAAAATCCTAATGAAAGACATTTTTTAAAAATACCCAAAAAACCCCAAACATCTTAAAATCTCGTTTTTTTAGCGAAAAAGAATCGCTACAACTCAAAAATTAAAACAAAAATACTTTACATTATATTAACCTTAACTATAGATTAGAGAATATTATCTTAATTAATAATATTAAGTACTCACCAATTGCTAATATTTAAGAAAATACCAAAATAATCTTTAAAAAAAATTATGGTTTGATGGACAGAAAGGAAACGTGCCTCGAAGGAATTGATGTTAATAAGTAAAGCAAGCAATGGATAGCGTACAATGTCTTTGTAACGTATTCAACATAAAGTAACCATATTAACTTCCCCTGCTCTTATTTCCTTTTTCATTATTATTACTTGCAATAGAATTGCTTTTATCCTTTATTATTACTTTATCATTTAATTTGATTTGATTTTTTATTAAACAAAGTAAGATAAAACTATACATATCATGTGCTTTCGTTGTGAACTTTTCGTTGTAAGTCTCCTTAAAAACTTTTCTAATCACAACCGAAAGAAAATAGTACAGCACAATTAAACAAAAAGTTAAAAAGGAGAAAAAATTACAGTATGAAAGGACTTTCTTACACAGTAACATGACCCTTTATAACAATGCTACCACCAAGCTTTAAATAGTTCTTGTCTTGACTAGGGGTGTTCATTACTGGGTATTCGGTTTTTTGGTACCCAAAAATTGGGTACTCGGTTTCTTCGGGTACTAATTTTTCAGCCCGTGTCTCGGCCCATTTAGGCAGGGTACTCGCGAAACCCGGGTACCCAGATAATCGGGTAACAAGTTCATATATATATATATATATATTATTTATTTTAAAATTAAAAAAAACACATATTAAACACATAAAATTTAAAAGTCTATAATACATAATCTAAACACAAAAAATTAGTAATCTAAAGTTAGTTTTAGAATATTTGGATATATATATAGATTAAAGTTTATCACCAAAAAGACATTAAACATATTAATCTATTTTTTTCTTTCGGTATTAATAAATTAATAAAAATATAGTTGAAAATTTTAAAATTTAAAAGTATATAATACAAACATAGGACTAATTTAGAGATTTAAATTTAGTTTTAGGTATAAATATTAAAAAACCTAAAATAAAATATAATTTAAAACTAAAAAATATATATTAAATCATGCTTCTCCGTTGATGGTGTAGTTGGGTTCAAGTTGATGGTGTGGCTGGGTCCAAGTTGCTGCTATTCAATCCTGCTTCTCGGTTGATGGTGTAGTTGGGTTCAAGTTGATGTTCCGCTTCTCCGTTGATGGTGTAGTAGAATTCAAATTATTATCCGATCCTGTCCCTCCGTTGATGGTGTGGCTGGGGTCCATGTTGCCGAAATCAAATCATGCTCCTCCGTTGATGGTGTAGTGTGGTTCGAGTTGGTGTTCTGCATCTCCGTTGATGGTGTAGTGTGGTTCGAGTTGGTGTTCTGCATCTCCGTTGATGGCATAGTAGAATTCAAATTACCTTCCGATCTGGTCCCTCTGTTGATGGTGTGGCTGGGTCCAAGTTGCTGCTATTCAATTATGCTTCTCTGTTGATGGTGTAGTTGGGTTCAAGTTGATGTTCTGCTTCTCCGTTGATGGTGTAGTAGAATTCAAATTATTATCCGACCATGTCCCTTCGTTGATGGTGTGGCTGGGGTCCAAGTTGTCGAAATCAAATCATGCTCCTCCGTTGATGGTGTAGTGTGGTTCGAGTTGGTGTTCTGCATCTCCATTGATGGCATAGTAGAATTCAAATTACCTTCTGATCTGGTCCCTCCGTTGATGGTGTGGCTGGGTCCAAGTTGCAGCTATTCAATCCTGCTCCTCCGTTGATGGTGTAGTAGGGTTCAAGTTGATGTTCTACTTCTCCGTTGATGGCGAGGTATAATCTAAATTATCGTCTGATCTTACGATGATGTGGTTAGATCCAAATTTACTGACCTTCAAGTTCCCTTTATTAATGTTGTAGCTAGGAAAAAAAGTAAAAAAAGAAAGAAAGAAAAAACAAAAACGAAAAAAAAGCAAAAAAGAAAAAAATAGAAGAAAAAATAAAAAAAATGAATAAAAAAAGAAAAAAAAAGAAGCAAAAGAAGCAAAAAACAAAAAAGAAGAAAAAATCAAGTTCCCTTCGGGTAACGGGTTCATATATATATTTTATTTTTTATTTTAAAATTAAAAAAAAACACATATTAAACACATAAAATTTAAAAGTTTATATTACATTATCTAAACAAAAAATTACTGATTTAAAGTTAGTTTTAGAATATTTGGATATATATATATATTAAAGTTTATCACCAAAAAGACATTAAACATATTAATCTATTTTTTTCTTTCGGTATTAATAAATTAATAAAAATATAGTTGAAAAATTTAAAAGTATATAATACAAACATAGGACTATTTTAGAGATTTAAATTTAGTTTTAGGTATAAATATTAAAAAACCTAATATAAAATATAATTTAAAACTAAAAAATATATACTAAATATTATCGGATCGGGTACCCGGTAACAAAAAAAATTGGCCCAGACCCAGCCCAATTATTATTAGGTCGGGTACCCAGCACGATCGGGTCATTTTTTTGTGAATTACCCGGTATTTTTCTTTTGGGTCGTTGGATCATGTCAGTCGAGTCGGATAATTTTAAACACCTCTAGTCTTGACATACCTTCTCTCGCTAAATAGGCCGGTATACCATTGCGGTCTCTTGGCGCATAAAGAAATTAAACCTGGAGTAACTTTATAAATGTGTTGCCTTAGGAGTTTAAGGTCAGTTTAATATTCTTTTTAAAATTTTTTTTTTAAAAGTTCTGACAGAAAGTAATTTTAAAAAAATTAAAGGTTTGTTGTAGATATAATATTATAAAATAAAAATAAATAAACGTAAATAATGTATAAAGTTATTATCATAAAATTTATCAACCTAAATTATAATAAAAATATAAAAATTATGATAATTCATTAATAATTTATATATATAAAATATCAATTTAAATATTTCTGAATAATTAATATAAATTTTTGAATTAAATAAAAAATTAGCCTCTAAATTATGACTTTTATATTAGTGTCATATAACTAAATATTAATTTAATATATTATTAATTATTATTTTTATTATTTTTATAATATTAAACTTTTGTATTATTTATATTTATTTAAAATATTAAAATATTAATATTATTTTAATAAGTATTATATTTAATATTATTTTAATATTAATACTTTAATATATTAGTATTAATATCAGTGTTAAATAATTAAGGGTAAAAAAATAACTTCACCCCGAAAGCTAGAAATCTTAGCTTTTTGAGGTTGGATAAAAAATTATTTTTAAGTGATTTTTTACTCCAATTTGTAAGTGTTTAACATTGCTTATGGGTGAAAAATCATTTTTTTGACCAAAAACTCTTGTTTAAACAATGTCAGAGCGGACCTAAACTCCGGTGTTATAGCGTATAAGTTGTCTTTCTTCCATGAAAACTCGCCCTGATCTGACCATATACCCTCCAAAATTCTCTTGGTTTCATTCCGAAAATAGTCAAATAAATGTCTAAATTATATATATTTTAATCCGAATCTATGAAAAACGAACGCCCAAAAATCATTATCAACACCTCAAAAACCATAGTTATAGCACCATCAACCATTAAGAAAGTCATATCTATCGTTACGAGAACATTTCTTTAAATTTAATTTATTTCATTCACAAATATCATATTTTTAAACTTTGATCTTATTTTAAAAAAATGAAATGTTATCTCATTAAACAATGGCCAGTTGATTATTGCATTCCTGATTTAACCGTAAAAGTAAAAAAATAAAAGATTATCCCTTTCATTTTTAATAAAGATATTACATTTACCTTAAAAATGTCATATTTGAAATTCTCTGTAATTCAAATTACAATATTTTATTTAGGCTTATTGGTTAAATAAGTGCCTAAATTATACTTTTTTATTTAGATAGGTGTCTGAATTATATTTTGGGCCAAATAGGTGTATAACGTTTTCTTCCGTGACCCATTTAAGATTTTTTCGTGACTGATATTATTTTTTTCCGTTATCCAATGAAATGCAAAAATGTGGCATAATTTATCATTTTTTAAAATTAAAATCCAAAAAAAGAGAAAAAAAAAATAAAATAACATTAATTAACCAAACAATCTTTAATTTCTTTAAACCCCAAAACCAAAACCCTAAATCCCTAAGTTTATCCACTCCGACCACCGAATCAACCACCACCAGCCACCCTTGTCTCCATCTGACCCCACTACTGAAAACTCTATTATCTCGTCGTCAAAAATAAACGAATAAATCGTTGATTGCACGATGAACACCCAACAATAAAATAAAAGGGCAATTGGGTTCCCACCGACGAGTAGTGGATAGAGGGTGTCGAACAGTGAGGTACACTGCGTTTTGAATGGTGAACGGTGAACCACCGACTTGTGAGAATGCTAGACGGTGAGAGAGATGTGATTTGGGAGTTTGATTGAAAGAAATTAAAAGTTTGAGATTTAAAAAAAACCATATTTCTAAAAAAATTCAAAAATTAAAAATATAAAAAATATGTCACATGTCAATGTTTTGATTTGAATGACGAAAATCTTTTAAAGACTGTTGACAAAAAACGTTAAATGAATCACGAAAAAAAATTAAATACTGATTTAACCCAAAATATAATTCATGCACTAATTTAAAAATATATAATTTGAGCATTTATTTAAATATTAATTTTTTTTTATTAAGAGAAGGAATAAGTTGTCCACATCTCAAATTTAAAATCAATATAGTTAGGAGTACTAAATATTTGGTGCGTGTACTGAAACGGCTAGTGGATTAAAGCCACGTGGAAGTTTTTAGGTAGAGGCAGGTGACGTTAAGCCTAATTCCTTTCTTATATGGCATAACCTCTCTTCTTTTTACTTTTAAACCCGTCAAGAGTCTAAAATAAAAGAGAACTGCAATCCAATCCTGCTATTCTTTTTCTCTTCACTATCTGAAATTTCCAGTTTTCCCGAGAAACAAACAAAGCCTTGGCTAGAACTCTGCAGTTGTTCATTTTTCTCCCATTAAACGGGAGTTCCAATAACGACATTTTCATATACGAATTTCTGTTAGAGATAAAAGAGGATGACAAGACAAGAGCAAAATCAGGGCCAGCAATCAAGAGTTCTCCACGACCTGTTGGTGCTGGTTCTGAATCTTCTGCGAGTGCATCCCACGGCGCTGTCTTTCGCCGACCAATCACTGGCATCGGAGAGGAGGCCTTATCCCGGAACGACATCGTTGACGAGGATAACGCCGGCGGGATTCGCGTGGCTGATGCTGGGGATATCAGTTTCGTTGGTGTTTTGCGGGTCGGTTACTTTCTTCATAGGGTTCATGCTGATGCCCTGGGTGCTTGGTTTGGTCATGGTTCTTTACGTTGCTGGGATTGTTTCAACCGTTTCTATGTTAGGGTGTTCGATTCTTCGTTATGCCATATAACCTCTTTTACCGAGGAAGGATATTCCATTTCCTGATAATTAATTTAATGGTCATTATATAACTTTTTAAAGTTCCATAATTATTTTATATTTTTAGAGGTTGATTACTTGTGTACTTTACCCATTTCTCTTTGATTATTATACCTCATATCTCTGATCTTCAGCAATCGTTTATCTACTCTCGTTGTGGTTTCTTTGTTATTGAAATCCCACTGGTTTGCATGTTTCCCAACTCTACCACTTTGTTCCTCCCCGGCAACTGAAACAACAATACCGGACTTAACAGCACCACCGCTTTAACCACCGTTACCCAATCGGCCGTGCATTTCTTCACCGCCAACTATCTGGGCTGTCGTTGAAAGGAAAGGAAAATGCCAGTTTTCTTGAGCGAACATCGTGGTTTCCGGACAAGTGGCAGTGCTATGATGACGTGGCAACATTCATGTATCCTTCCCGGTGACTTTGTGAATTCCAAATTCTAAATCTTTTGACAATGTAATACTTCTTTCCTTCTATTTTATATGGAGTATATGAAATAAAACAGAGCTGTCTTTGGGTTTCTTTTTTTCTCTCTCTTCTAAAAAATGTTGTTCAATTCCAGAATATGGAAAACTTCCCAACCGGCAAGCAAGATGTAACGTGATTTCAATATCTGATAATATCCGACTCTGAAACGTTATATCTTCTAATTAACAAAGAACTTATGTTCCAAATCAGAGTAAAAACAAAATTTTCTACCAAACGTGTTAGTTTTAAGGTTTATGGTTAAAATTTAGTGTTTAGATTTAATGGTTTAGAATTTAGGGATTATAGTTAAAATTTAGAGTTTAGGCTTAAATCAAAAAACAACCTTTAAACTATGTTTTTTTTTCCTGCTTTTAGCCCTTAAACTATGATTTGGGTAAAATAAGCCCTTACACTATCATTTTTTGTCACAAGTCTCTAAACTATTTTTTGGGTCAAAATAAGTACTTAAACTATGTCATTTTTTTTCTTTTAGTCCCCAAAACTATCAATTGGTCAAAAAATATTTGTAATGTGTCAATATCTTATTAGTCGAAATAATTTTCTTTTGACTTAAATAACTATCGGACTTAAAATGACCAAAAATGATAGTTTAGGGGCTTATTTTGATATATTATATTTTAAAATTTAAAAAGAACATAAATATTTATATATGTTAGAAAAGCCTATAAAATGATATTTTTGTAACCATAGACTAAAGTGACCAAAATGATAGTTTAAGGGCTTATTTTGCCCAAATTATAGTTTATGGACTTAAAGTGACCAAAAATGACAGTTTAAGGGTCTATTTTGCCTAAATCATAGTTTAAGGGCGAAAAGCAGAAAAAAATGCATTGCTTGAGGGCTTTTTTTTATTTAAACCAATCTTAAACCCTTAACCTCTAAACCCTAAAATCTAACCCTAAACTCGTGCTTATAAAAACCTTTTATTTTCACCGCTTGTGTATGGAATAACTACCCATTAACAAATTGAAACTTATTATTTAGACTAAACATAAAACTAATAGACTGAAATATAAATTATTTATGGCTCTATCTAATTTTTTGTTAAATAATTTTTTATAAATTAATTTCTATATAAAATATTTTCTTTCACTTACTCAGAGCACAAGCGTGATAAACCCCTAACTATTCACCGGAAGAATTACCCAATCCTATCTTGGTTTCTCCCATTTGATGTTTTCTGGATTACACTTTGAGTAGCAGTCAAAGAAGCCTCGCAATTCTCAAAGTGATGAGCCCAACAAGGACTGGGGAAAGATTTCATCGAAATGTAGACACCTAGAAAAGCAACATAAATTCGTGGAAAACTCGATCTCCTTAAGCAACTTTTGCGTGCATGCATATGAAATTTTCTCTACGCAATAGATTCTTTTTATTATTAAATAAACATAATGCAAAAAATATCTAATATTTGATTGAACAGTCAATTTGGCCCATTTTTATTTTAAAAGTAATTTAACTTTTAATGTTTTATTTTGGGTCAAATGATTCCTATATGGTTAAAAATTATTAGTCAACTAACGATAAACAGCTTGAAATGACTTAACAAAATGACACATAAGAAAAAACAATATTTTTATATTTTATATAATATTATTAAAATTATTTTTTAACTAATGTAAATTTCTTTAATGTCAACATATTTGTTTATATGACGCTGTTATATTAGCATGCACTAACAGTTTTTTCATCCATATAAAGATGATTTTAACATAAAATAAAACGCTTAAAGTTAAATTACTTAAAAATAAAAATAATTATTCAGTTAACGTTACGTTTTTTTTTACTTTCTACCTATTAAATAAGGAATTATTACTCAAATATTGTCCTCCAATTTTTTTTCCAACAATGTGGTCCTCCCACTCCCAAGTTTATTTCCAAAAATATAGTTGATTACTGTAGCAAGTCAGAAGTCGGATAGATTGCAGTATGACTTCAAACAGTGACTTCCATTTTAGTATTAAAATAATGAACTCAGATAGATTACAGTCCGACTTTAAATAGTATTTTTCACACATGACGTATATGGATTAATAGAGAATATATTAAAAAAAAAAGAGTGAAAGCAATCTAACTTTTTACTGCTACAGTAATTAACTATATGTTTAGAAATAAATTTGAAGGACCACGTTGTTGAAAAATAAATTGGAGGACAATATTTAGGTCATTTTCCTATTAAATAATGCAAACGATTGAGTGAAGGGACTAGGGTCGACTGACCTTTCCGAAGATCAGATCCTTGCCGACTGACCCCAACTTTCCCTTGGGCTTGATTGAGTCTTTGCCTTTTCTTTTGGCTTCCCCATGTAGAACCTCGCTAAGCCAAAAAGTATAACCAGAACTTTGATCCCCACCCCAAAGTGGTGAAATTTCCATATCTCAACCTTATCCCATGGAATCCAGTGCAGATATCGAACTGATCAACCTGGCAATCCAGAAACTCTTAGAAGAAACCAGAATCAAAGACATCTCTGCTGAAAAGCCCTCTGACAAACGCCTCCTCTCCAGATTATTCTCTCAGGTAACAAATTCTAAAACTCAACACTCACAAATCCCCAGAAAAATGGGGTTTCTTTCTCATCAATTTCTTGTTTTTTGATGAAAAGAAAAGAAACCAATGTTTGCTCACGGGTGTTGAACAGTTTGAATCATTAAAAGAAGATGGCAGAGTGAAGCAATCTGAGCCAGAGGAGTTTAACCCTCCAAAGGGTGATGATGTTAAAGTAGAACCAAAAAGTGAAAACGGCAGTGGAAGTGTGGGAATTAGTGTGGAAGAATTAAGGAAAGAGATTAAAGAGTTAAAGAAGCAGAATACCATTACCCATTGCCTTGTTTCGGCCATGATCGTGATCACTTTATTCTGGCAAGTCTCGGAAGCATCCTTTCTTCTCAAGATTAAAGATGGTTTCACTCACCCTTTCAGATCATTTGGAAGTTGGCTTGTTCACACGGTGAAAAGACCTGCAAAACAACATAATCACGTTATTGAACCTTCCGGCCACTCGGTTCAAATTCCCGAACTCCCTAAATTTGAGTTTCCACATCTGGGATCGAGTGGTGAAGGACACTGAGCCATTGAAGGTTTTAGGAATGTCAGCTTTTGCCCTGGTTCGAATCTGAGGCCAAGAAAAGAGCAAACTAGAGTCAGATGCATGCATATTTATATCTTATTCTTCTTTGAAGTTTTCGTTTAGAATCTTTTCATTCTGTTAATCTTTTCGATTACACAACTAAGGCTCGCGAAATGCTCAAGGCAAGAGGATAGCATTATATGCTAGTATACAAAATTGATGATTATGAACATGTAAATGGGGAGTCCTATGGTGAATAACAAAATAAAAATGCAGCAGGTTCATTGGAAAGGTGGTAGATCCAAAAATAAAATTCATATCTTCCTAAACGTATTCATGGCACAATTAACTAAAATCAGGTATATAGCCTAAATAACACGTTTTACCCTTCTTAAACCAATCAAAACGTACAATTCCTGAAAATGTAATCTTAAGCATATCCGATTAGCATTAAGAGTTATAAACATCACAGCTTTAAATTCCTACTTCAACTTGCGTCAGACGGAAACATCAATTTACAGGATCCATTAATAATTGCATCGCGAAATTAACACCAATGGTGTAATCGATGAAATCAAACAGGCCCATAGATCGATAAGCTAAGTAAGCATGGAAGTCCTAAAAGTAGAAAAGAGAAATGATGAGAAGATTATGAAAAACTACTTGGCTGAATTTGAGAGCATGCTGGTCGCCGGCCAGTTGGAGGTTACCACTTACGAAGACCAAGCGAAATGAACACTTCAACTTGCGTTTTTATTTTTTCATTTTGTATTTTGTTTTAGGGTAAAATTCACAAATAATAACTGAAATTTGGTCTATTATTCAATTTGGTAACCAAACTTTATTTTATGTTTTGCTTCAATGTTAACATTAACCCGTTTAATGAAACATTTGGTATAATAACACATTTAGTCCTCCACATTTACATATTCAAACAATTTCTCCCTCTTTCTTTCCATATGTTTAGATTCTCAATTTCTCGTTGAATCTCAGACCACCGCCGTTGGATCATCGTCGCTTTGAGATATGGTGCTCCCCTTGCCTAATTTTCAGCCTCACCGTTGGGAGCGGTCGTTGGAGGCTCCGGTCGTCGGGAAACACCAAAGACCGAGATGGGTAAGCTTTTTTCTTTCCCCTCTTTATTTTTCTTTAATCAGATTCTTTGAGTGTTGTTGATTTCTGTCTTGCGATTTTGAGTGGGTAATGTTTTGGTCTACTGGGTGTTGGGTTTCGATAAGGGTCGAGTGGTAGTTGAAGGGGTGCCTCGATGCTGAATGAAGGTCGTTCGGCCAATGACAATGAGGTTAAGGATCTATTTTGGGTGCAGGCTTTCAGAGTACACAATGAGTGCTTTCGAATAGTGATGATAGCTCAGGGTGATGGGGTGAAAGGGGGATCGAAATACTGCCCTTGTTGGGGCTTATGGAGTGTTGAGGATGAAGGTCCGTTAGTGACAGTGGTTGATGGTTGAGATGATGAATGGAGAAGGAGGGAGTTGGTGAAGGTTTCGAGTAGAATGAGGAATGAATGATTAAGGTGTTGGTTGCTGAGGGAATGTGAAGGTGGGGTTCGATTTTTTAATGAAGGTGAAGGATGGTCGTGGAGTTAATGGAGTTTTTGATGGTGGGTTTAGGGACTGTTTTTGATGAGGACGGGTTGAGGGAAAGGGTGATTGACGGTTTGGAAGATGGTGCAGTGGCTTAGGCTAGCTCGGCAAGGGAGAAGTGGTCGGTTTAGCTAAAGTGGTGCTGACTGCTGCACATGGGTTGCAATGGAGGGTGGCCATGGGGGTGGGTACTAAGCCGAGAGGCTGTCAGCTCTCAATTTTTAAACTTTTTATGTTTAGAATTTAGTGTTTAAGAAATAATGTGAGCTGGTTTGAAAAGTAATGCAGCCTAAGTCGACTACTGCTCTTAAGCTTGCATGTCGATTATGATGGCGTAGAAAATAAGAACACTTAAGGTGATGCAGGAAGAGATCCAACCCGAACCATCGCATATAATTTAAAAACGTCAATGATAGGAGGAGACAAACGGAGAGATCGGGGTCAAAAAGACCACCGACGTGACGGAAGATAAGGCCTTCGACAAAAAATCAGGCAGAACCGAAGGCAAGGCACCGCACCCTCGAACTTACCGGCAAACCCAACATTCTCTCACAAAATCAAAACCTGAACAGAGTTTCAATCACCAGGAGAAAAACTTCCCCAACAAAGAGACCAAGAGATGGTAGGGAAAACGAACGCTAAAGAAGAAAAAAGAGAAATCAAAAGGAAAAGAAAAGCAACAGAGCGATAAAAAAATAAAATAAAAAAACGAAAAAGGGGTGACTATCGTTCAAAGAAAGAAAACGGCGCCACCCAAGAGACCTGATAAAAAAGAGCTTGAAAACCTAGGGTTTTGGAAGTAAAGGGGGAAATGTAGAGAGAAGGAATTTTGTGTTCTCTTGAATTCAACTCTTTGATACCACGTGCAATGTTTTGGGAATTTGTGCTATTAAGTGGACTTATATTGAGAATAAATTAAAGTGACTTTAAAATTTTTTATTTTTTTATTTTAATTGTATATTATTATTTAGAAATTTCTGGGTTTGAGAGGCAAGCAATCTTTCAATTCAATTGGTCGACATGGTACAATAAATAATGTCCAGACAAAACAGCTTTCAATCTGCAGGAGTTTTTAATACTAACACAAGGGGATAGCTGCACTTTTCTATCTAAACACACTCAAGGAATTGGATTCCTTCCATCCATTTGCATCTGGTAACTTTTTTCTTTTACCCCAAAGTAAATAAGGATTTTTTACTGCACAGATATCTCAATTTACCAACCCTGCTAGAAGAGCTTGGAATTTGGAATGATTTACTTTACAAGCAAATTAAAAAAGATCAGCAGGCTTTGCTATCTTCATTGTAAACACAAGAAAAACTCAATCCCTATGTTCAAGCATGATTCTATGTATACTCTGCAACAAAAACAAATGTTTCCCTGCAAAAACATCGACCATTACAAAGATGTCAACCGATTGGTAAACAGAAGAAACATGGGATTTAGTTTCCATAAAGGTTTGAGAAATAATTGAATGGTGGAAAGAAACTAAATGAGTGTTGGATTATGGTTTGTATCAAACACAAGTATGTTCAATTTTTCTGTACTTCGCGTGTATTTAAAAGGTTCTTTGAAAAACCAATGAAAGGAAATAATTAAAACTTCAGAGAGTTTTGAGATGAGGTTAACGGAACTCACTGTTCTGAATTTATTTATCACGAAGAATGCCAGAGTAGAGGCAGTCCTATTGATGCCAATGGCATGTCATGAGTAGATGTTCTTCCAACCGATTCTGATCTAATAATGTCAATTGGAAAAATCGTGAAACTTCCCGGTATAATTGCTCAGCTTCAAATGGTTTTGAAACATATCCGTCCATTCCACACCGTTGGCATTCCTCGTGTGTAGCCTGGATAACATCTGCTGTCATAGCCAAGATGGGTACATGCCAGTTTGAAACATTGTTATAAGCATCTACTAGTAGTTCTCCAAATTGAATACGATTATTGATGTTCTGTTCCACATCCCGAATTCTCCTTGTAGCTTCGAACCTGCAGGAAGAAGAAAAGACTATCAGCAATAAACATGACTAAGTCGAAATATAATCGATTGAGAACTAATGACATGCCAACAGCAGCCACCAAAGAAAAGACATTGTTGCACCAACTAGAGAAAATATTTTTCCCGTTCTCAATTTCCAGATTAGAATAATGTAAGGAAGTTCTAGAATCTAAATGCAAAATGAGTTTACATACCCATCCATTTCCGGCATTTGGATATCCATAAAACAGGCATCAAATTGGTGAGGTGGTGTAAGCAGTTCAATAGCCTCTGTTCCTCTTGTGACACTAACCACATCAGCTCCGAATTTTTTCAACGCACCAGCGGCAACTTTCAGGTTCACATTGTTGTCATCTACAATTAGAATTTTTCTCCCGAGAAGAAGATTCCGAAGAGAAAAGCTCGGTGACTCCCCATTACGGGGGTTCCTTTTATTCCCAATGCACATGGCTCGTTGTAGAGATGCCGCTAACATGCTAGCCCTCAATGGCTTTGAGATGATGCTCAAATCGCAGGCACCAGTAGTAGCATTCCCACTGGAAGAACTGATAGAATTAGACAAAAGGAATACCTTTGGAGGAGTACCATGACATATTTTCTCCAATTTATCGATGAAGAGACCCAAACTTTTTAGATCTCTATCCCAAACTTCTTGTTCAATGAGAACCATGTGGATTGCATTATCCCCCCTGTGTATGATAGATAAACCTTGTTTCCAATCAGAAATTACTTCAACGTGAATCCCCAGACGTTGGATATGATATCTCGACACCTTGGCCCGGACAGGTCTAGGATCCATAACTAATGCTCTCATCCCATGAAACTCCGAGGAAACAGTATTAGACTGCCTATTGATTTGCTGGCTCTTGTACTCCTTTGAACTAGAGCTGCCACTGGTGAAAACAGCAGTAAATGTGAAGGTGGAACCGACCTTAGGAATGCTAACAAAACCAATTTCTCCATTCATTAGACCAACCAAACACTTGCTTATGCTTAATCCAATACCCGTGCCTCCGTGTGTTCGGGAAATAGAAGGATCAACTTGCATAAAAGGAGTGAAAACACGAGGCTGTGCTTCTGGGGGGATTCCTAGCCCTGTATCTTCAACCGATACGATAAGATTAATGCTGTCAGAGAAAGGATGGACAGGTTCTTCTTGACCGAAAGTTCTAAATCCTTTCCAGCTCTGACGTCTATCTGCAACAGGGAAACCACTCAAGGTGTTCTTTGATGAAGATTCTGTCTCAACTTCTATTGAATCAATCACCTCCTCCACAAGATGAACAGTAACAAGGATGTGCCCTTTCTCGGTGAACTGACAACAGATAAGTAAATTATAAGTTTATTGATACCAAAGCATAGTCCAGATAAAACTGAACTTAAATTAAAATAGGAAAAAAATAAATCTCAAGTCTCAAACAAGTTTTACATAAAATTAAAAGAAGCAACCACATACTTTCATTGAGTTTCCTATGAGATTGGTGATTATTTGTCTAAACCTCCCGGGATCACCAATTAGCATCTCAGGCACTCTATCAGAGATGTAAACAGCCAACTGCACTCACCCACAAATTGATTTCTCATTAGCATATCAGATGAACACCATATGAAGGGTATGAGATAAAGCAATGACAGAGCAGAGAAGGAACTGGATAAGTCGGTATCTTACTTCTACTCCTTTGTCCTGAGACTTTCCGGAAAATAGTGACAACACATCATCCAAGATGGCTCGCAGATCAAACTGCACTTCCTCGAGCTCGAGCTTACCAGATTCAATCTTAGCCTGATCCAAAACCTCATTTATGAGTGCAACCAAAGCCTTTCCACTAGCTTGTGCAGTTCTGACATAATCTAGTTGTGTGACATCTAAATTCGTGTCCATAAGCATATCCAACATTCCTGCAAGAAAAGCATCTCATTGTCATGGGTAAGAAAACAATATTCTCTACTAGTTATCTAACTTGATTCTATAAAGCCTAATCATAAAAAGCTTGAAATAACATCAGAGAAAAAATTGAAATCTTCAAGACTCACCAAGAACACCATTCATTGGGGTTCTGATTTCATGGGAAACGGTAGCAAGAAACTGCAGAAAGGTCACAAATAATTAGGACCAAAAGTCAATGACTGATCAGAAGGCTTAAGAGCATAAATCAGATTATCATATACCTGAGATTTGGCTACATCAGCAGCCTCAGCCTGTTTTTTGAGCTCCATCATCTTATGGCAATCATCTTCCACCTTGGCAATTCGATTGACAGTTGCATGGAAGATATGCCCAACAAGTAATGCAATTACAAGGATGAAAATTGAAGTAGTTATTGCTACCCATGGCCACGTAGGCTTTTGCTTAAACCTATAAAAACAACAAACTTAGTCCTTGTATATTCAAGTTTTGTATCTTCGAAATGTTTTAAAGAACTTAGATTAGACCTTCTTATAGATTGGGTTTATGAACAAAGATTAATGGTTGACACGCCACTTGCAAAGCACGATCTATTAAAATCATTGGTTTTCAAGGAAATAGCAAAATTTGGTAAAAAAAAATCAACAAGAGAAGTCCATATTGAAGAGAAGCTGAACCCCAAGGCCCATATTAATAGATGATGCAAGATCTATGGATTACCTGCAGCGCATCTCGTGCTTTCTGAAAGGATCTCCAAAATTAAGGTGGCTAACATGCTCCAACCCATCATTTGATGCATTGGAACCATACATACTGATAGGGTAAGACTGATTAGATGTGTCGAACACATTCACAAGGATTGTTTGTTTACTTGAAAGCTGTTGTAGCAACTTCTCCACTAGTGACTCAATATCGAACACTCCACCAAGATACCTGATAAAGCAATGAGGTATTAGGATAACTTCTCTTTGACTATCGTAAAAGAGATCATCTTATCAAAGCTGCTAACAAGGAGCATCACATTAGGGCCCTCTTGTTAAAAAAAGATCATCTTTTGTCTCCAGAGATGGGAAGCATAATGAATTCATCTTCCCATTAATTTTCAATAATCAAGGAGACATTTGTTAAACGTTCCCCGTCTACTATTGTTTGTACTAAAAACATACCCATCAGTTGCTTGAATCCTTTCGCTAGGAGTTGCATTTGCGGGAAGATCCCTCTTGTAGACTGCAAATGTCAAAATAACTCCGAGACGATTAGTTTTGAGTAACCTAAAAGGAGCTGTTAGCACCCCTTTTCCAGATCTTCTTGCACGCAATACATTCTCACGGTCCTCCTGTTGACACATAAGAAATATTAGAAACTCGCAACAGAAGATCAAAATTTTTTATTCAACCGACCATGGTAGTGAAGGAATCACGAGAACCTTTTAGAAAATAGTAAAAAAACTCACCTTTCCCGACAGCATATCAAGAGAAACCACATGTGAAACGATATCCTGGGCAAATATAACAGGAGCATATTCTTCCTGAACTCGTGATGGTTGAAGAGTATGCATCCTCTTAATAGTCCAGCCCTGTTGCCTCTCAAATTGTTCTCTTTCAGAGTGGAGCACCCTTACAGCATATGCCACACCACTTGTGAGAGGCCTCTCAAAAGCAGTTTGTTCGGTGTACCTCGCAAAAGTCCCCTACAGGTTCTCAAAGTGAGTTTCCTTTGTCAACTAAAACACAAGTGATCATAATTCACAACTTAAAACACACAAATCTCATTGGTCTTAAACTTAAATAACCATGCTTAACTGAGCATTTCGACACTTTGATTTGAGCACAAGAAAGCAACACCAAACAATAGCAATAAGCACTTAATTATCTATCTCAACTAGTTCTAGGATCCTATCTAAAAGTTCCAAGAAGAGGATATGGCTTTAGTTTACCTGATCAATAGCAGATGGGGTTTTCCCATGGTGGAAAGTTGAGATCAAAACTGACATAGCCTGGATATGGTTCATGCTTACATTAAACTGATCCTGCAACATCCTAGCTCTCTCGTCACACATGCTAGACAGCGTTTCCTTGCGCTTCTCGGTGGCTAGCGAGCTCATATAACAGAAGATCGAAACAGAAGCCAAGGTCCAACCAATTATCCACGAAAACAAGAGCTTTCTCCACCAGAACTTGCAAACTTTCTTGGAACCAATAAACTGGTAGTACTGATGGTGGATCTTAAAGGTTAAGTTGGCGATTTCATCCCAACATTCGAACCACATCTTGCCACCACTATCACCAATGAGTCCGGCCTTGGGGTCCTTAAACCCTCAAGATTATGAGTTTCAATCTTCCAAGTTCTAACAAGCACCCAAAGCCCCAAAATTATATATCAAATCAATGAAAACTTAGGTAAAGAATCTGACAGGAAATCCTTAAATTCCTGAAATCAAGCAGAGAAGACAAGGATCAAACATGTTGGTATTAAGGTTTGACACTCCAACAGACCCAGAGAAGAACATCACCCTGTAGAGAGATCTATGAACAGAATCTGGGAGGTGATACAAAGTAAAAACTTATAATTTACAGAAGAGATGACACTGCCCTTTAACAAGTTGGTGCTGTAGTTGAAGGGAGAGAAGTAAGAACATATGGGAAGTGGATTAATGGACATTTAAGATTGAAAGAATCCGGGGAAAAAAGATGAGAAGAATATGGTCTGCTAGCATAGGCCATTATCTCTATCCATACCATTCACGACACCCCAACCCCCATAAAATAACAATAACAATAATAATAACAATAATAATAATAATACAATAAATTTAAATTCAATGCTTACAAAAATAAAATAAAATAAAATAATTATAGTCTACCAGATATATATATATTATTATTAAAAAATAAAAATATGTATAAATAGATATTATCTTATAATTATATTTAAATTATTAAAAAAATTCAATGCTTGCAGAAATAATTAATTGACCTTTCATTTCATACCACTATCACTGAAGCAGTAATACAATTGTCCTGTTTTATTTCTTGAATAATTTATTTAATTAAATTATGGGTAAAGTACATTATATGCCATTAAATTTTAGACGTTGTATTATTTTTATTGTTGAATTTTTAATTATTTTAATTTTAACATTAAACTGTGATTTTCACTTCAATATCACTGCATCATTACCACGTTAATGGTCTAATAATATAATTGAAGTGAAAACTAAAATTCGGCACTAAAATTAAAATCATTAAAAGTTTAATAATATAAACGACGCATCACCTAGGGATGGCAGACGGGTGCAGTTTTGCGGATTCCACACTGTATCTGCATCAGTTGGGGTGGGGATTGGTATGAGTTTGGTGGATAGTGGGCGGGTGTGGATGTAAAAAGTCACACCCGTCGTGGGTAGTAGGTAGGTGATGGGTTTGAGACCTTACTCGCACCGTATTCTCCCGCATCTGCCTGCCCCGCATCTGCCCGTCCACTACTACCCACCATATGAATTTTGGACCATTTATGTTTGTAGACTTTGATTATGCCTTTTATTATATTGTTTTATGTACTAAGATATTGGTTTGTTTTAAAATCTTCGTTAATCCTTAAGTTTGTAGACTTTGAACTCAATTAATTTAGTTTGAAAAAATGATGGTTTATGATCGAGCTTGAATTTATTGTTTATGATCGAGCTTAAATTAATCATGTTGTAAATTTGTAATATGTGTGGCTAAGTAGAATTTTACAGGTGTATATATGCTTTAGTTAAGTTAGCTACAGTTAATTAGTTAGCTGTAGTTAAGCAGAATTTATACCGATATAAATGTGTTTTAGTTAAGTTAGTGATCGTTAGTTAGTTAGCTGTAGTTAAATTCATACCGGTGTAAATGTATTATATATATACACTTGACTAATCAATAAAATATGCGAAGTTTTACTCTTTTTTACAAAAGTCTATGGTTTATTTTACATAATTAGATATTAGTGGTTACTTGTAGGCGGGTACAAGCGGGTACAGATTAGGTGGTGGATGTCCAGTTGGATAATAGGTGTGGGGATAGATTTAAGAATGTACCCGCGTAGGCGGGTGAGAATTTAAAAATTGTACTCATCGTAGGTGGTAAATATAAAAATTTTAGACGAGTATAAGTATAGGAGGAAGTATATGCACCCGCCCTACCTGTTTGCCATCCCTAACATCACCTAAAGTTTAATTAAGGGCAATAAAGAACACACTTCCCCTAAGCGAATAATTTAAAATTAGTACCTAAACTTGACTTTTCGATCCAAATTAATAACTCCCATAACTAATGCATAAAATACCTCAAATCCCTAAATAAAACCTGAACTACCTCATTTTCCTGTTTCTTTTCTCTAACAACATTATTTAACTAATTTTCTGAGTATATTTTTATAATAATTAGTTACAGATATAATTATTTGGATGTGTACTGTGTACTTGTATATATAATTATATTTGTAACTTTAAAAAGTTAAAAGAAGATAAATAAAATTTTAAATAAAAAGAAAATAATAAGCATCAATACATTCAGAAATTATAATCATAAATTTGTATGATAAAATTAAATCAAGTGCAAATCAAAAGATTAATTAAAAGCCGAATCAAAATAAACTTAAAATTAAAACTTAGAAAATTAAACATAAATATATATTTAGACTTGGTAAAAAAGCGAACTTAAAAGGTGTATAAAAAATCTCATAATTCTTTTATTTTAGAATTCAGATCTATTACAAAACCCGATTTTCTTACACTGAAATCAAATATTTTTCGACCCAACACCCTCTATTTTCTCGTACTCTATTTTTTCTTTTTCTTTGAATCGTTTTTCGTTTACAGGCACACTATATTTTTCTGAGTTTATTCTCTTTTATTCAATGGAAGATTTCTTTTATAACCCAATGGAATTCTTTACAGTGACAAAGACAGCTCTTTTAATCCCAAAATTTTGACTTTTTTAATTTTTTTTGGTTCTCTCAACTAGTTTCCTGAAAAATACAGCAAAGAGGATTTAAGCTCTTCTTTAATTTTTTCCTTGTTTTATTCTTTTAAAATATTGTAATATAAACGCCTAGTCATTATTTATTTTTTTGTTCTAGAGCTAAATTTTTTGTGCTTACGTTTGAATATGGTAAAGAAAAAGGTATTTTTCAGATGTTATAAAAAAAATGCATTTTTAATATAGTGTTGTAGAGGAAGAAGAAATGGGATGGGAAATATTTGGGTTTAATCTGAATACTTGATGAGTTATTTCGTATTATGATTAAATTGATAGAACGCAATAATTTTAGGGACTAAAATTATTATTAAACCATACTATGTCACAATCTTTGTTAAATATTTAACTGTCGTTGACCAAAATGATAATGAAACAAAATGTTAGTGACGGTTTTTATGAAAAAATTTAGTTGAGTGACCAAAACAGAAAAAGTGTGATAATCAGGTGACCACACATGTAGTTTTTCCTAATTTATTTTACCATTTTGAATAAAATGAAAATATTTATCGGAAAAATATCCACATAATTTTTTATAACAAAAAACCCTCGTAATTTGACCTTGACATTGAGCCAAGTTCTCATTGTTGGGTAATAATTTAATAATAAAACAGTAATTAAGGGCAGTAAAGAAGGAAGCGGTGGCGAAAAAAGACCACATTAATCAAGGCAAAGTCACAGCCAATCCCTTCCTCCCACGTGTATGACTCCGTAATGGGCTTTCCCTTTGTTACGTGGCGCCTGTGATGTTTTTAATATTTTATTTTTACTCGAATCTGTCTGCCACGTGGCCATCTCTGTTTTCTTCTTGGAGGCTTGTGTCTGAGGTTCTTTATATTTAGGGATGTAAACGAACCGAACGTTCAGTGAATTATTCGTGAACTGTTCGGTTAAAAGTTCGTTTATATTCGTTTATTTATTAAACGATCTAATATGAACAAGATATTTTGTTCGTTTAATTAAATGAACGAACACGAACAAATGACTTGTTCGTTCATTTATATTCATGAACGTTCGATAATCTGTTCATTTATGTTCGTTCGTTTATGTTCATTTAAATTTATTCACATATGTCTAAGGGTGTTTATTATTCAGTTAAACCGAACTAAACGACCGAACCAAAACAAAATTGGTTAATCTATTAGTTAATTTTAGGTTTCGGCTAATGATTAAGAGTTTTTTCAAATTTTAACTATCGATTAATTCGGTTTAAAATCGGTTAATTAACTAAATTAATAGAACTAACCCAAAATATTAAATATTTAACACATTATATATGTTCGTTTGTGTTCGTTTATGTTCATTTATCATTTTAACAAACGAACATGAACGAACACGAACAAGTTACATTCCTTAGTGAACGAACACGAACAGTAAATTTTTTGTTCGTTTATGTTCGTATTTATTCATTTATTCGGTTAAAATTAAACGGACGAATATGAACACACCCTCGTTCGTGTTTGTTCGGTTCATTTACAGACCTATTTATATTAAGAAGTTCGTGAAAGCTCTCTCGATAGATAAGGACGGAATTTTATATTATTTATTGAATAAATTGTAAAATAAAATAAATAGATTTAAAGAGGTTAAAAATGAATTATATTTTTAAGAGGTTAAAAATAATTTTATCATAAAATAATTATTTATTTAAATATTTTTATTCGGTCATAGCCCCATTAATCTCATGGACGTTCAACCAGTGTATGTGGTAAAATTTAATTGTTCTTTCTGTAAAATTCTTTTTATTCCAATTTATTAATTTTTAGTCATTAATTTGTACTCACCTAATAGTCTAAAAATGTGTAAACTTGAATTTTTTATATTATACCAATTGATATTGCCTCTATATTTTCAGTTTTTTAAGTTATGTTATGGTTTCTAAAAAATAAATTATAATAAAATTGTTTTTTTTTGTAATTTTGGACATTATAAATATATATCGAAAATGAGCAATTATACTACGCATTGGTAGTGGAAACTTTTTTTTTCCACAAACGCCCTAATTTTAGGGGTTAGAGATTCAATATATGACTCATAATTTAGGGGTTTTTAACACCCCTAAATAATAATAATATTAATAATAATATATGTATATTCTGGGGAGAAAAATGGAATTGCAACAAGGGGGTTCAAACTTGTGACCTTGGTTGCCAAGACCAATAGTTTAACCAACTGGACTAAGGAAGTACTTTGATAAGTCTCACCCCGTTTAAATTTTAAACCTTATGATAAGGGTTAGACAAAAATAATAAAATCTAATCTGACTCTCCAGCTACCTCATTATTGCTGTCGGTTCGAGAGTGTAAGAACCAGAAGGTTCTATACTTTCCCCTTACCCACCTTTTATCACCGCCTCCGATCTTCTTCTTCGACCGTCTGTGGCCTTCACCGCCGCCATCGTTGTGCTCATCATCGCATCCCAACCTCACCCATAACCACCACTTGCCGTAAATACCCATTATTGGCTGTGGAGAACGGTTTGAAGTTTTGGCAAGGAACCAAGTGTCGTATTTCTGTTTCTCACCATTTTCGACCACCTTGGCCATCCGTTCGAGACGCCAGCCCCACCATTATCTTTCTCGTGCCAAGGCGACCAAAACCCTACCCTTGAATCTTCCGTCTGATAGCGTTTTGAACATCGTCGGAGTTACATCGGTTTTGACCGTATCTTATACGTTTTGGTAAGTTGATAAGAATTTAACTTGATTCAACCTTATTTTCATTTTATGGCTGAAATGGTTGGGTTTTGCTTGATGTTTTTTTTTTCATTTTGAAGTGTTTTCCGACTAAATAGGCCATGCGTGAGCGTCACGTGCCATCCAAGGCACTTTTCGGCCGTCTAGGACGGTGACCTCGGGCCGAACCGGCCTGACCGATCTTGGACCCGGTCTAGCCTTTTGAACTGATTCAGTAAACCGACCCAACTCCTCAACTAGTCTAATAACAGATCGGGTTTGTTATTTTTTTGACTGGGCCGGCCTGCTTAAGCCCCAAACCTATATGGTTCAAGCCCAAGATCTAACTCGTTTACCTGACCCAGAACCCATATTTGACTCGACCTGTATGACCTAACCCTACCCATCTGACCCGTTAACTGAGTCAACTCAGTGAGTCAACCCGTTCGAGTCAACTCAGTGAGTCAACTCGTCTGAGTCAACCTGATTGACCCGTGAACCCGACTCGACCCGTTGACTAGACCCATGACTAGTGACTGATTACATCAGCGTTGATCGATGATGTCAGCGTTGACTACTGACGTCGGTGTTGACTTTGACCAAAAGTTAACTTTTTTCCAAAAAAGTCATATTCTATATTTTTTGACATTCTAAGCTCGTTTTTGAAGTTTGTTTTGTGAAATTCTAACCCAAAAGCCTCAAAATCTGATATTGAACCCGAACATGCTTATGTGCTTTATTATTCAGTTTAATAGCAATGTGAATAAGGATTGATTTTGGAATTTGTGTAATTGAAGGTATTCACATATCTTTGAATTTGAGAGGGTAAGGGACATCAAATTCGGGTTCGAGAGTGATCGAATGGTGTATCTTGGGTCGACCGTTGTAGCTTGAAGTCAAGGTAATACATTACTACCTCTTGCATGCTTTATAAAATATATTGGTATCCGATAAATGCTTGCATAATCACGTTTAAGCATATGGTAAATTCTATTAATATCTAATTGGTTGCGGAAAAAAAGAAGATAGTAAACCAGTCAAGACTGAAATGCTCGGTTAGTAAGATGGGTGGTTTGTTAGGACTTCTGAGATCCAAGAATAATTGATAAGATTGTTATACCTTAAATATGGTTATGCTTGCAAATGATTTAATTTCTGAAATGCTAAGCTAAGAAATGACAGGAATGCCTGTGAGGTACAAGAATGACTAAAATACCCCTAACAATAAAAGTGTTATGGGAATCTACACTTGATCTGGTATAACGACTGATTCATCTAAAAACCTCAATTTATTTGAAAGAATATGGTAACAGGATTTATACCTCTGAGAACATAAAATACTTGGATTATTCCTGAATTTAGAATAAGTCTTTGAGGATAAATTTTCTAAGAGTTATCCGTAAGTCTGAATAAAATAATGATAGAAAAAGACCAAAATGATGGATATACCCTCGAGTTCTGAAATGAATAAATACTTGGAAGGACCGAAATGATCAGAATAACTGAAACACCTTCGAGCATCGAAGTGTTTGAAATAACCTTGAATACTAAAATGACTGAAAACACCTCTAATACTTGTAATAAGAAATAACAATAAAGCCAGACGAATTTAATGGCCTTAAAAAGTTGTAATACACGACCCACATTTGTTGGTCATTTCTGACACTAATGTAATATTGGAATAATACTATATGAAGGCATGTTCAATTTATTTGGAGAAAGAACATTGTTATTGTAAGAGTAACTTGTTCTTCTAAGAGGTACATTCCGTGCTAAAGTTTGAGTTCGTGTGAAATACAGATGTTCGACTACTTGATAAGTATCGTGATAATGAGAACTGTTCAATTCTAGTGGACTTGGAGGATGGATAAGTTGTTTGAAGTCTTGAATACTTCAAGTGTCTGTGCTACCCTTATTGGGCTAAGTTATGAAATTACCCTCGAAAGATAAAATGACCAAAATGTCCTTATGAGCTAATTGTCTAGAACCTTCTTGATAAATCAAGAATCTTGATTGATCCCGATCTACCAAAAATCTATCCTGGTATATCTGAATTCCTACATAACCATGATATATCAGAAATTCTGAATGATTTTGAGGTATAATTCCCGAACACCTGGATGAAGTCGATATCTATCAAATTCTTTCGAATAAGATTCTTGATTCTAAAATCAGTCTAGAATAGACTATAGTTTAGTGTCTTCTTTCTATGTTTATTATGGACCTCTGAGTGATAAATTAAACCATTTGGTGAGTTTATTGCACATGTATTTTCTCTCCAATTTAAAACTAAGTTTCTCTTATTTGAATCATGAATTCTATCTGTTTTAATTTAAAAGTATGACTCTATTATCCGAAATGAAAGCAAAATTCTTGGCTCTTGTCTTTTGATACAAAAATATATCTGATACATGTTTTCTGATATTATTGTTTACTGGATAAAAACTGATTTTTATATGGGTTATGATTGAAGATTTGTTGGCTCAGCCTTGGTCAAGCTGGTAAGACATTCTGGACCTAAGACATCCCCTTAGGTAAGCTTCTACGCCCAATGGGCCTAGGGTAAGTCTTTCTGTAAGCTCCTACGTCCAATAGGCCTAGGGTAAGTCTTTCTAGATACAATTTTAAATACTGCATATCGGTGTACGGTTTGAGGGTAGTTAGGATGATACTAAATTTATTGTCTCCTATTTTGTCTATGTTGAAATCCTATAGGTGTTTGAATCATTATGTCTATTTCCTCGATCTGCAATTGATGATATACATTAACCCTCTGGCTTAATTCTTGTAAAATCTCTCTCATTTCTGATTTCTCTGGAGTGTAGAATGCCAGACTGATACTCAAAAGTTCAAGTACTGATTAACCATGATGCCATGATTGATATTTCAGTTTCATGCTTTGCCTTATACATGCATGTGCTTATAACATCATTTGGTAGTTTTGTATTACTGGGCTTTTCCAAGCTCACGTTGTTTTTACCATCGCAGGTTAAAAGTGATTTATCATGGTTCAATGACCAACATCAGTGTCTGAAGTTCCCTTGGTGTTGCTTGCGGAGTACGACACTGATATAATTAGTGGGCATATATATCGTGTTTTATTTTATGTCAGAGTATGTAATATACTTTTGGATTTTTATTTTATAATTTTTTGTAATAACGTTTTGACAAAGATTTTTATTTTACGATTTTAAATGTATATGAAAGAAAATAATTTTATTTGAGTTTTTACTGTGGGTCGCTCTTGTGACCCTAATGTGACCTCCTAATTAGTTGTAACGCATAGGCGAGTCTAGGGGGTTATAGGATTATGTTTATGTATTTAGAATTTAGGGATTGTTATTTGAATTTAGGTTTAGGGTTACAATTTAAGGTTTATAGGTAAAAAACCTAAATCCCTTACATATTATCCTAAAACCTAAACATGAACTTCTAAACCCTAAATTCTAACTCTAAAGCCTATATTCAAACCACAACCCTTAATTTTTTAAATCCTTAAACTTAAAACCCAAAATTAGATCTATAACCCTTAAAATTAGGGCGCTTATGAAAACAAAAAGTATTCGCCGCTATTGCTTGTATATTTTTCATATGGAAATGCATAGCTTTTGCGTGTATAAAAAGTCTTTGGACTTTGATACAGAATATGTGCCACATGATGTACTAAAGTACATACATCCTGAATGTGTAGTTTATACCTAACACCTTATTACTATGAATTCTTCTTTTTTTTTCATTAAAAAAAACTTTTTACGAGAAAAATTTGAATTCTCTTCCGATTTAATTTGATTTGAGTTTTATCATACTTAAAAAAAAATCAAAATGCAGAATTGTTGTCAAACTTAATTATGAAATTCAACCTCTCATTCTTCTTGTTCATATTCGAATATTAAATTTCAATTTTAAAAAATATTTCTATATAAATTATTAATTTCCCGTATCTATATCTTTAACCGTCTGAACAGAGATTAAAAACTAAAACCCTAATACTACTCCTCCACCGCTTAAAAAAACAGTAAAAGCGACCGAACTCTAAAGATTCCATCTCGTAAAAAAATTCAAAACTTGAGAGCTGGATGTTTGATTTTCTGTCCATAAATTCCAACCCGGTGGCTACAACCTAGGATCCGAACATGAAACCCGACAAGGTTGTAGGGTTAACCAAATAGAATGTCCTTTGTTAGTTTTCAACCAACTTATGAATTTGTGCCCCCAGCAATGTGCCAGGCAATCTGACACTTTCGAACTTGATTAATAAAATAATTAACTAGTAATACAAACAATTAAGATTTATTAATGATAACCCAAAAATAAAATAAATTAAGATAAGATAAATAAAGCCATGTTTGCATCAACAGACACAAGGCCTTGATTAATTTATGGGGTCGGCAAGGAAGCAGTGGTTAGGGGAAAGGTACAATGTTCTTCTTATTGACCTAATATATATATATATATATATTGAAATAATTGATTAAGTTGAAACTTGAATGTAATTATTTTTTCTATCAAATTTTTAAATAATTAGCAACCAATTTAATATTAAAAATAAACATCTCGCATTACTATATTAAGGAAGAAGAATACAAAAATATGGAATTTTAGAAGGTGTAATGAAACTTTTATAAATTCAAATTTTTTTAGATAAAATAATGGCAGAAGCATGTTTTCTGACGCCCCTTAGCTTTGGCTTATATACGATCAATAAATTAATAAATAAATTTAATTTCATTTTTATATAATCATCAATATTTGATTTGTTAGTCAATTAATCCATATTAAATATTATAAAGTTTTTTTGTTGAACGACATTTTTAATTTAATTTTTTTATTCATGATTTTCGAGTCTGGCATTGCTTAAAAAATCTAACGTCTCATACAACTGATCAACGTATAGCCGATGACTTTAAGAAGAAAAATGCAAAAGCAATTTAGTTGAAATTAAATTTTGGTACAAGTTAAATAGAAAATACTTGATACTAAAATAAGTGTCCAAATTATATTTTTTTTGAGATATGTGCCCAAAGTATTTTTGGTTGAAATATGTGGCTCAATTTTTTTTTGTCAAAATATGTGCCTAAAAAACTTTAAAAACAAGTAAAAATAAAACGTTAGACATTTATTTCAGCAAAAAAACTTTAGATAACTATCTCAAGAAAGAATATAGTTTAAATACTTTGTTTAATAAATCTTAATTCTAATTATAATCCTATCTAAAAGAGAGAGGAAGAATAAATTCAAAAAGTACTTTTAATAGGTCTAAAACTTATAATCTAAATTAATATGAAGAAATTAGGTTATTCACCCGACTAAATGTATTTACTCAATATATTTTAAACACTTACTTTGATATTAGCCAAAAGAAAAATATAAACTAGAATTTGTGTTATGCCGTTGCCGGCCATGTTATTTTCATTTTAAGAATATACTTTTCTTCAGTTTAGTCTATTAATTAAAGCCAAGCTCCAACATAGCTGTCCATCTCTTAATCAATTTGTTTTTCAATTTTCTTTAGTTATTTTATTATATTTCCTTTATATTTTTATTTCATAAGGTTTGACTAAAACTGAGATGAATTATTATTTTTTCAGTCATAAGAGTAAAAATTAAAAGAAGTAAATCGAAAATAAATTATTATTTTTTATTTCATATTCTTTGTCTACAAGGTGTATGCACATTATTAATGAGTTAAAAATATCTATGAACAGATACTGTCTTTTAATTACTTTTAGACTATTCAAAAAAATAAGTGAAATTCAATTATCTTGTCTTTATTTGATTCAAATTAACTTAAATTTCAATAAACAAAAAATTTATGTAACTTAAATATTTTTTCTTCAGAAATCGATTCAAATCCAATCATTATCATTTTTAGATGCTAATGAATAGTATCACACTAAGAGATGAAAATATTAATCTCATCAAAAAAATTATTTAATAATACAAAACAGAGATGTTATACTTATTTTTAGATATGTCTTTTGAAAATGAGTACTAAATCCAATAACAAATAATATTAGAATAACCCATTAAGAGAGAATGTCTCATCAAAAAGAGATGAAGACATTTTTTAGTTGTCTTCTCGGTTTTTTAAGGCTTTATTTGGACTAATACGAATTGATTCGTGTTATACACCTAATTTTGGTAAGTGAGACTGTCAGTGAAAATTTTCTATATTTATAAAATTTTAAACTCAAAACATACTTAATTGCTATCAAGGTGTTTATCACTTGAACCAATCGATCCTGAAGACATTAATTCTACATTAATAAGTAATAAAAAACAATGTTTACATGTTTATCAGCTTCCGAGAAAATTAGAGTATGAGAAGTTAACTTTTTCAAATTAGGTGAAGAAGTGAAACTCGTTAGACGAAGAGCATTAATTTAATAATAAAATAATAATAAATAAATATTATATTCAAACAAATAAAAAAATTAAAAAAAACGATACAATTTATGTAACGCAAATTGAAATTAAGCGTGTTGAGGCCTGTACAAACGCAGTTTTCTTAAAACAGATTTTCGGCCACTCCTATGGTGCTCGAGTTCATTGGTCGTCTGTCTCCCAAGATACAACAGATGATCACCCACAGAGTAAAACCGTAGAAAGTGAAGTGAGCTAGGTTAAATGTGGAAATCATAATATTCTGAATTAATGGTCATTAACCATTTAATGAAATTAAATTAGTAACAATATGTTAATACCATATTAAAACAAAATATTCTCGTAAATTGCACTGGCCCGACCGATCCGAACATTTGTGTGTCGCTCACGTCGTGTGAGTGCACCCAACCAAAATGGATTTGACAAGCATCAATCCGCACCCCTGCACCTACTCACAAAACACAATTTTCATTTAAATCATTCAATGACTATTAAGTGGGTAAGTGAATATAAACACTTCCCATTCAATTTATCCCATCAATGTGGGATAAGAGAGTTTCATTTTCCTTAATCAATTCACAACTAACGTATTTTGAACATCAATTTCTCATTCATCACTCAACTGTTTTGAGCATATGAGATACCGTTGTAAATGTCTCATGGAATAAAAATAAGATCCAATAAATCATTATTCAGATCTCCACCTTTATCTATTCGAAACATGGCTCAAAATTATCATTTTTCCAACAACTCAAAATCAAAGCTCGATAAGTCGTGGACCTACCAAAGATTATTTAATTTCTATATTTTAAAATAATCAATTTATATCTTTTCCGTATATGATTTTAATTAGAGTTCCAAATCAATAACCAAACATTTCGTACTAATATTAAACAAAAGAAAGTTTGTTCAAACACAAGAAACCAAAACAAAATTAAAAAAAATCAGTTTAGGTTAAGCTTGCGAAGAGTGAAAGCAAAAGGGGACGAAATATTTGAATGTGGCACCAACAACAAATCAGGATATTAATTTAAACACACTTTGGTTATTCTCATGAACCCTTGCAAATGTCACTATTGTTGTTATAATAATTAATGCACGTTAAGAAACAAAACCAGGAATCAGATATTACGGCATCGCCGACCAAAACAATGGCTGACGAACCGGGAGGCGATGGAGTAAATTAATTAAAGGGTTTTCTAAAGTTCCCTAAAGTAGGCATCTGTCCATTTAACCAATCGGCTTTCAGGTTTGAACACGTTTAATTTATATTGATCGTGCTTTGATTTTGCAAAGCAACGTCAGGCTGTCGACTGTAACACATGTTATGGGATTTATTTTATTTTTATTTATTTTTTTACCCTCACGGTTTTTTAGAGATTTGTCCTGACTAATTCGGATTGATCCCCGTCGCACACTTAATTTTGATGGGTGATTCTCATAATGAGAATTTTTTGCATATGCAAGGTTTCGAGCTCGAGACCTACTTAAGCTGTCGTTTATTTAAATTCTTTAATATATAATTTTAGGTCCTGCTTTGTGGTGCAAAACTGACCGTCGATATGCTGACGTGGAAAGAACAGATGCCAGGGGAATCGGATTTTGTATGAGTTAAGAGATTAGATTAATGAGTTTGGGGAAGGGTAAACTACTGCAATGGTCACTTCACCGATTTTTAAATTCGACTGATAAGATCATTTACGTTTTTGATCTGTAAACTTTTGGTCACTGAAACGTTTGTTGTAGTTAAACTTTAGCGGGAAGTTGATCTGGCACAATAAAAAGAATGATAAATTACCTAAATAGTTCCTAAACTATTACTTCATTTCTATTTTGACCATCAAAATAAAAACAGTTTGTATAAATATACATTTAATCATTCATATTTACATTTTTTATTTCTTCTCTCCTCTACCATCTTTCATATTCTTCTTCATTTAAATCAATCCTTAATTTTCTACTATATTCTTCTTCTCTCCTCTACCATCTTTTATTTTTGCATTCATATAGAAACAATTAAAAGTTAATTTGAACAAAAGTTTTCCTATTAAATAATGAATCAAAATTTATTTTAACAGATATCAATCTCAGGAGACAAACAACAAAATGAATTGATGCGTTTCAGAAAAATCTCAGTATTATTACAGAGAGATCTTTGTTCACTGAAGTTGAAGAAGCTTTAAATTGCTAAGATTTTATAATCTAACTTCTAGAATTTTATTTTCTATGCCATATTTCCAGCTTAAAATGAAGAACAAATAATTAAAAAAAAAGTCAAAAACCAACTTTTTAACATATAAAGCAAAGAACTGCAGCAGGAAAAAAATAAAAAAAAATAAGCAGCAACCTCTTATATATATATCTGAGAAATATCTAAAAAAATCTGGGAAAAACATTTTTAGTTAAAGAACACATGCTTTTAACAAAATTTCAAGTAAAAATACTAACCAAGATATTCTCGAGACCTACTTCTATTATATCAAATAACAAAACAAGCAATAAAAAATTAATCACAACAAGTGTTAAGCAATATATTTTATTTATTTAAAAATGTCACTAACAATTAATCAATAATATAACCCGATTACGCCTTCAAAATTTTCCTTCAATTGTAAAGAAATGGAAAAAAGAGAAAAAAAAATTGTTATTGTTATTTACCATGTGAGGTAGCAGAAGCTGATTTCTTCGTAGTAGAGAAAACAAATAGCTTGACATTAGTCAAAACAACATCAACATCAACATCGTAGTCATCTACATCAGATCCTTCATCCTTAAACTCCTAAAAGTCGGTCTCAAAATCGACCATCAAGCGTCGCGACAATCGCCCGGCGGTATTAAATCGAAGATAATAGCACCTCTACACATGGTGGTGTTTGATCAAAAAAACAAACTTCGGTGGAAAAGATTTGCAGAGATTTTAAGCTTACAATTGATGAAAAAATGCTAATTAAATTGGAGAAAATGATTCCTTCAACTTTGTGGTTTTCGGTTGTTGGGTAGTGAAATTAAATAAGTTCATTTTTTGAGGATTATGCGCCATTCCGCCACCTGATTCCGCTTCATGTAAATTTTCTCTGCCTTTTAGCTACTCTTTATCTTCCTTGTAGAGTTCCTCAACCCTTGTTGCGTTCACTGTGACAGGAAAGAGAAGATGGTGGAGGGGAGAAGAAGAATATGGAAGATGGTAGAGGGGAGAAAAAATAAAAAATTATAAATATGGAGGATTAAATATGTAATTATATAAATTATTTTTATTTCGGTGATCAAAATAGAAATAAAATAATAATTTAGAGATTATCTAGATAATTTATCATTTTTTTATTGTGCCAGATCAGCCTCCTGTTAAAATTTAACGACAACAAACGTTTAAGTGAATAAAAATTTTTAGATCGAAAATGTAAGTAGCCTTATCGTTCGAATTTAAAAATCGATGATTAAAATTATACTCAATAAAAACATAAATGACAATTGCAGTAATTTACCCTTACAACAAAGGGGTTTGTTAACTCTTTTTTTTTATATTTGTGCATGGAACATTTCAATGGTGGACCAACGCGCCCATTAATTCCGAGTATGATTTCGATGCCTCCATGATCCACATTAATAGATCGGTCGGAATTTGCCAAACCTCAATTATTCTCTTTTTAGCCTAAAAAGCTAAAACTATCACTGATTCAATATTAAAACAAATTGCATTATCGCTAGGCATATGCTACATCCAATAATCTCACATTTAAATTTATATAAAAATATTAGGCTTAAATTAAAAAACAGCCCTCAAACTATATTTTTTTTGCTTTTGGCCCTTAAACTATGATTTGGGCAAAATAGGCCCTTAAACTATTATTTTGTTCACTTTAAGTCCCTAAACTATGATTTGAGTAAAATAAGCCCTTAAACTATCCTTTTGGTCACTTTAAGTCCATGGTACAAAAAAATCATTTTATAGGCTTCTCTAACATATATAAATATTTATGTTCTTTTTAAATTTTAAAATATCATATATCAAAAAAATCCCCTAAACTATCATTTCCGGTCATTTTAAGTCTGATAGTTATTTAAGTCAAAAGAAAATTATTTCAACTAATAAGATGTTGACACATCACAGATTTTTTGACCAATTGATAGTTTTGGGGACTAAAAAAGAAAAATGACATAGTTTAGGTACTTATTTTGACCAAAAAATAGTTTAGAAACTTAAAGTGACAAAAAATGATAGTTTAAGGGCCTATTTTGCCCAAATCATAGTTTAAGGGCCTATTTTGCCCAAATCATAGTTTAAGGGCCAAAAGCAGAAAAAAAACATAGTTTGAGGGCTATTTTTTTGTTTAAGCCAAAATATTTATACTATATACAAATTATTAATACTATAATTGTTCATGGTAAGTACTAATACTATATACAACCTATTAACATATAATAGGTCGTCCCATAATGAAATTTTACTCGTTTTCAATTAATCAATACGCAGCCAGCCAACTATATAAGTTTGTCTAAGTGTCTCATAATAGAAGTGTTCATTATTTGATTAAAATCGAATTAATCAACCAAATCGAAGTTTATTTCGATTAAACGGTTGGTTAATAGTTAAAGATTTTTTAAAATTCGATCTGAAATCATTAATTAACCAAATTAACCAAAAATATTAAATATTAAATATTTACTAATATATATTTTAAGCCTAAACTCAACTATTTTTTAATCCCAACCCCAATTCAAGACCAAACCATTTTTTTTGTTTGGATGAAAAATACTCAAATTAATATAATATAACAAAAGAAAAACTTAAACCCTAAAACTTATAACAAAGTTAGATTAATTCGAAAATTGACCAAAATTAACCGAACTTTTCGATTTGATTAATAAATTTAAATCAACAGCATCCTTCCCTAGGTCCTTGTCTGGTTCTAGTGGGGTAGGCTTCTATTACATCATGTGGGTTTCGATCTAGACTCTGGGTACCCGAACTATCGTTATCGGACTAGTAAGACATCAATTTGAGAGTATACGACCCCTTATAGCGGAGGAGTAACCTCACGTTGTATAAGGTTGGTATACCAGAAGGAGGACAAAATCCGATCACGGAGCTGAATAACTCACGTAAAATCATGCCTCACTCCCACTCAAGGGTGAAAAGCTCGGGTAGAAGGCTTATGCATGAATGACAATTTATATCACACAAGAAACAGCTACCTGCATTTTTCCAGAAAATTCATCCAATAATTATAGGAAAAATTAAATTCAAATTACTGTCATAAATGCCAAAATGCCATGTAAAACTAATTAGGCCCGACTCTCGGTTTTTAAAATCCCCAGCGTAGTCGCCAAGCTGTCGCAACCATTTTTTTGGAAAATCGGGACGTGTGAAAATAACCTGACGATTGATCTTTTGGAAAATTAGGGTTTTTGACCAATTTTAATTTAATCTTGAAAATTTAGGATTTTCCGTATTAAATCAAATTTTCCTTTATTTATCCTTGAAAATCATTTTGGAGTCGCCACCGATCACTTCGAGGTAGACCAGACACCGAAAAATAAACCAGAGATTCTGTCTTTAAAATTTGGGTTCGGGAGTCGGTTACGTGTAAGGAAGGATTAGCACCCCTACGAACGCCCGTTATCGGTATCTTTAGTTTTACGTGGCATTTTGAATAATTATTTGAATTTAATTTATCCCATAATTATTAACTAAATTTAAATTCCGAATGCAGATATCCTTTTATAAGGAAATTCCTTTATCTGAATGTGAGATTAAAAGCACCCCGTTAGGTGGCACCCCCATTCGTATTTTAAAAATGAATTTCCAACATAAAAGGTTTTTAATGAATGATATTTTATTGTCTTGTCAATTTTAAGTTCTATTCCTAAAAATGCTCTATTTAATTAATTGTTTAAATCTATGAATATTAATTAATTTAAGTGCTTTTATGAGAAAATGCCATTTTTATGAACACCTTCCATATATTTAAAACCTTTAAATTAATCATATTCCTAATTAAATAATTCTTCTAATTAATTAAAGTTCTAATCCTAATTAAGGCTCTAACAAATTATTAAATCAATATTATAAATGAAAATGTATATCGAATATACACCTTTATGACCAAGGCTGAGATAACACCCCATTGTAAACAATGGAACACCATCCAGATTTGAACCTCAAAGACTCTATTCGATATATATTTAATTAACTACAATGTATCTTAATTAATTATTTAGTGTTAATTAAAGAACTAAATTAAAATTCAATTTTAGGTGTAATCTATTAAATATATTCATTAAAATCCATGTTGAGATAACACCCCATTGTAAACAATGGAACACCATCCAAATTAAGATTTTAAAGTTTATATTTAATATATTTTTAATTGCTACAATTATCTTACCTAACTCAATTATTGAAACCTAATTAGAGAAACCTATGTTAAAGGCTCTAGCAAATTAATTAAACTATATGTATTTAACTATCTAACATTTAATTCTATATGCCTAATTTAAAACATGCATCACACATATAAATTAATTGCATTAAAAAACAAATAAATAAATAATTGAAATAAAACTAACAATTGAAACATTAAAACTGATTTCATTACTATGGGACCTAATTGAAACTATTACAAAATATGATGTCCAATTACAAACTTTTTAATGACCCAGTTGAAATTGCACAAACCTAAGGGATACAATTAAAAGGGCGTGGGGACTAAACTGAGAGAATTACAAAATTCAGAGACAAATTGAAAGCAATTAGGGACCAAATTGAATTAAGGGTTAAACTTTGGGCCAAAACCAAAGAAGATCTGATTAAAAACACACGGATCTAGTGATCCGACCCAACTCAGCTCGCAGATCTTCCCCTACCTGTTGCTAAAACGCTAGCGTTTTGATCAGGCTATAAAAGCCTTGCTTCAAAGGCTTAGCCTTCATTTGTATCTCAACCCGTTCTCTCTCTTCCTCAAATTTTCTCCCCACAAACAACCCACATGCCCAGAAACCAACCCGAAATGGATTGAAGCCATAGGTTTTGGTTGAACACTCAACGTATTCTTCCAAAACCAACCCAGATCACGACAACAATCCGCCGTGGTCTTCACCGCTCAATCTTGAGCCCCCGTGCTCTGGTAACCAGCAACTGTTTACCGGCCACTGTGTACCAAACTCGTTACCACCTCACTTTGGCCGACCGCCGTAAGGAGATTTTCGGCCGCCGCCAACCACCGCCCTTTAAACCCAAAACCCTAAAAAATTCATTTTTTCTCCTCCAAACGCCTAAATCTATTCCCAGTTCAATAGAACCTCCAATTCTTCCCCGGCCTAAACTAACTACCCTTACCCGAAGCCCTCTTCGACTCCTCCGTCCCTCAACAAACTCCGACCACCACTCAGATAAGCTCATGGCCACTTTTCTTTTTACTTATTATTTATATATTACTATTGTTAGTTACTTACATGATTATGATGTTTTTACAGAAATCAAAATATCGGAGGAGAAATTACCTTCTAGTGACGGTTCTATAATTCCGGCCATCGTACTCGGCGAGATCCCGATGACTGACCGATGAGCTTCGCGGCGGTTCACCTTCATAGAGACGGTTTAGCTTTCCCGAGATGAGCTTCTCTCTCCTTCTTATTTATTATTATTATTTAATAGTTTTATTTAGGACTCATTATTAATTCTGACACACTCTCTCATGCAGGTATTTATAGCTGAGTGGGAAATGACGACATGTGGTGCCAGCTGGTGATGAGAAAGACCACAATCCGTGGCTGTTAATTTCAGCCAATAAAGAGTTGTCACGTGGCATAAACTAGGCGGGAAAAATAGGATTAGTTGGGTTTTGTGCTTGTTTGGGCTGTAAATTGTGTTTCTTTTATCGAAATAAGAGGAAAATTGGATGTAATGGAATTTGGGCTTTCGGTTTGGGCTTTTAGCTTTGTAAAAAGGTTTGGGTTATTTGTAATATGGACATTATTTGGTATTTGGACTGATTGTGATTTATTTATTTATTATTTATATTATATTTATATACTAGCCGGTCAAAATTCGGGTATAACAACCGCCCTTCTTTGCTTATTGCAGTGGAACAGGGATAGAGCAAAGACTGAAAATACACAAATTTTGTCCAGACCTCTTGGTCATCCTCTGAAAGGCAAGTCTTTCATTACGAACAATGCTGAAGTTTGAATCTGTTCTTCTTATTATGAAATTCTTCAAACTTCTGCCAAACTCTGGAATCTGAAGCTGTTCTTCATCTTTTGAGATTTGTAGTTGAAATTCTTCATCCCTCTGTTGAACAATCCACCTCTCTGCAAGGGTATCGAACAAACGAGTTCTTATTATTAGGAACTCTAGATTCTTTGCTGAGCCAATTCTTCTAGTTGCAAACTCCGTCTTTGTCAAGCAAACTTTTCGCATTGGGAATTCTTCATTCTTTGTTGTGTGAACTCTTCCCATTAGGAATTCTATCTTTGCCAAGTGAACTCTTCCGATTAGGAACTATTCGTTCTTTGCTGGGAATGCTAATTCATCACATTTTCTGAGAAAGACTGAACCTGCAACAAGAAAATTTCATTGATTAATAAGAATTCCACCTGAAGCAATATGTAATATCCGCAATTCTCGCTTGAAACACTGAGATCTTTAGTGTCATTACTTATTCTGCCTAAGATATATCGATCTTTCAATCTAAAACGCGCATGGAATCCCTTATTTTCTCTTCCTCTGTTGATCAACCTTCTTTTATGCCTGCAGAAGTTAAATTTATCAGTAATCTCCCAATATTGATTGTAAAAAATGTACAATTAGGGTATACCATTAAGAAACTTAAAGTGCTTCAACAAAAGACACTGAAACTACGAATCTTCTTCATTTGAGCTTGAAGTTTGTCTATCCGGCAACTTGAACCATTTCTCTTCTTCTTTTTTCTTATTCTATTTTTTGTCTTTTTTTTTTTATCTTTTTCCTCTTTTTCTTTTTCTTTTTTCTTCTTATTTTTCCTTTTCACTCTTTCTTCTTTTCTTAATTTTCTTTTTTTCTTCTTCCCCCTTTTCCTTTTTCTTTCTTTTTCTTTATTCTCTTTCCTCTTTCTTCTTCTTCTTCTTCTTTTTCCCTTTTTCCCTTTTTCCCTTTTTTCGTTTTTTTCTCTCTTTTCTTTATCTCTTTCATTTTCTTTTTCTTTTGTCTCTTTCTTTTTTTCTTCTTTTTTGTTTCTTTTTCTCTTTTTCTTTTTCTTTTTTCTCTTTCTTTTTTTTTCTCTTTCTTTTTTTCTATTTTTTCCTTTTCTTCTTCTTTTGAAACTGTGGGCCAAAGGATTAATATTTCTGTTTATATCATGCCCCACCATCTTATTGCAATAACATTCGAAAAGTTCTTATCATTTCTGAAAGTATCGGCCCGAAGGACTTAACATCAGGCCCGAAAGACTTACTGATGACCCGAATGATTTAAAATTGTAATGCACTTTCTTTCCTGTGCACACAATTACATCACTCCCGAAGGTGATGGCCCGAAAGACTTAACATCATGCTCGAAGGACTTACTGATGACCTGAAGGATTTAGAATTGCATTGCACTTCCTTTCCTGTGCAAACAATTACATCACTCCCGAATGTGATGGCCCGAAGGACTTAACATCATGCCCGAAGGACTTAATGATGACCCGAAGGATTTAACATCATGCCCGAAGGACTTACTGATGACCCGAAGGATTTAGAATTGCATTGCACTTCCTTTCCTGTGCAAACAATTACATCACTCCCGAAGGTGATGGCCTGAATGACTTAACATCATGCCTGAAGGACTTACTGATGAACCGAAGGATTTAACATCATGTTCGAATAACTTACTGGTGACCCAAAGGATTTAACATCATGCCTGAAGGACTTACTGATGACCCGAAGGATTTGAAATTGTAATACACTTCCTTTCATGTACACACAATTAGAAAATCTTTGCTGAAATCCGTCTCTGCAAACAGATTGAAATTCATGCTGAGATCCGCCTCTATAAACGGATTGAAATCTTTTCTATGATCTGTCTTTTCAAACATATTGAAATCTTTGCTGGGATCCACCTCTTCAAACGAATTGAAATCTTTTGAAATCCGCATCTTCAAACAGATTAAAATCTTTGCTAGTATCCACCTCTTCAAAAAATCTTTCTGAGATCCACCTCTTCAAACGTATTAAAATTTGGCTTCAAAATGATTGAAATCTTTGCTAATCTTTGTTGGTTATGCTTCTCCAATCTGAAGTTGTAGATTGAAATCTTTGTCTATTTTTTGCTGATTCTTGTAAATTCTTACAAAAATGTACAAAAATGCTTTGAATGCATGAATTAGTATGCTTCTATCCTATAGATGCCGGACTATGCATGAATTGTGACAACTGAGGATCACTAAGATGAGCTCTAATCTTCTTTGCCTCTCCATTGAGCTTTTTGCTTCAACAATAAAATTGTTTTCCTTGAATATTTCTTTGATTGATCTTCTTTCTTAACTTGATCTTCTTGAGATTTATCTTGAGCTCTTATTGTCTTCAAAATTTGCCCTAGAATCTTTGTTGTTGAGCTCCTCTTCTTCCTGATTCAATTTTGACCCTTCTTAGTGATAACATTGTTTCAAGCTCTACACCCTTTTGTCTATTCTGATTTGATCTCTTATGCACCATGATGCCCCAACTAATCTCTTTATTTCTTGCCTCATTTCATAGAATCTTCCATTCTTCCATCATCTGGGTGAACAAGTACCTCAAGTCCCTGAACTTTTTAGATCCCTAGATTTTCCTCAAGTCCCCAAACTTTCATTCTTGCCATTGTTGTCACTATGTCCCCTGATGGATAATTTCTCTTTTTGACCAAAAAACTATCGAACAGATAAGAGTCTCATACCCGATCATATATTTATCAAGAAAATCTGTATGTTTGTAAAAATGTCAACTTGCTTATCAGCATTTCAATGAAGAATACTTTTCAAGACTCGAAAAATTTGGGTATAAATAAAGGAAACAAAATAGGATGCCCTGAATACCAAGTGCAAGAGCGTCTTTGATTCAACCCTCTTATAGTCCTTTGAATATTGTGTCAATTTTTAAAGTTAAAATTTCTTCCAAATCACTCGGTTCACACCCTATGATTACCGTGTTGCTCGATCTAGTCAGGAACAACTCATTTTTCGTTCTCCTCATTCATTTCCTTCATAAATGTGTTCAAGCTTCCCGAACTTGTTTAACCAGTAGAGTGCAAAAATATGATTCTAAGAATAAAATTCTATAAGTGTGTGTGTGATTTTGATTATTAATAATTACTATTATTTTATTATTATAGACATGTCTTCAAAGATATATCTCTGACGCTTGGGTATTAGACTGGTGAAGCATAGCTCCTTATTAGATTTGTCGACATCCCTCACAGATCCATCAGAGTGTTCCAAGACTTATTTATTCAAATAATTTATTATTTCTCACATTTTCTTTCTTTTTCTTCGCATTTCCTTATCTTTTCTTCCTTTCTTTTTCTTTTAACTTTTTCTTTTTACCTTCACTCTTTCTTTTGCTTTTTTCTTTTTTTTCTTTTTTTTCTTTTTTCTTATTGTTCTTTTTAAGGTATAGAAAACTACGCTTAGAACTTCAATTTCAAGCAACTCTAGTTGGTTAAAATCGTCTAGTCTACTTCACTGTTTATGAATTTCAAAAATTTATCATCGAACATCATCAAAGGCATGGTGGTCTGACCTTTTCTTGCCTTGCTGACCAGAGTAGACTGAGAAAAAAACTTCACTTCATCGTCTTCACAACATCCAAATAACTTTTTTGCATCGGAATCAGTGTCGCATCTTGCAATTGGAATCTAGGGGCCCACAAGGGTAAGAAGAGATATTTAAAAAAACAACCTTCCAATGAAAACCAACAAGCATGACACATGACCTTAGACAAATACTTCTACTACTTTCAGGCCAGGAATAACAGACTTATTTTCCAGTATTATTTCAGCAATGGTCCCTATAGGTTGTAACCACATAATGCAACAATATGGGTAGCACTAACTTCTTAAAATTCCAGACAATCTTGGAAGCACTCTTCTTGATTCTTTGATTCCTTGACTGGTATAACGACTTGCCTCACTCCTTCCATTGTTGAACTAGTTCTCATATCAAGATTCCATTACTGACTAGCTTCTTAATTTCTTTCATCAAAGGTATACACTTCTTGGTAACATGTCCTGGTACTTCCATATGAAAGTCACAAACATTGTCTGGATCATAGCTATGAGCAAATGGACTTGGCACCACCTTCATTGGCCTAGGAGTGATATGTTGTCCTTCAATAAGGTGAGGTAATAAGTCTAAAATAGACACTCCAAAGATCTCCAGATTTGCACTTGCTCGAGGAGTTTTCCGTGGTCGTTCCGATGAATTAACTGGCCTCCTTCTCTTGCAGCTCTAAGAACTTTGAACATTACACTCATTCACCTCTTTCCCTTGTTTCGCCTCTTGATCAGCATGGTCTTCAAATCTTGGTCTAATTTTCCCTTGTCGGATCCCTATTTCTATTACTTCTCCAATCACCATAAGATCACTAAAACTGCGCCTTGAATTCGCAAGCATTTCATTAAAGAAAGGAGATGGAAGTGTTTGATGAAACATAAAAGATATTTATTCCTCTATCATGGGAGGTTGAACTTGGGCTGCTAATCCTCGCCACCTCAATGCATAGTCTTTAAAACTTTCGTCGAACTCCATATTCACGTTCTGCAAAAAATAGCGATCTAGAGCCAAGTCTATAACATACTTGTATTGTCCCAAAAATGCTTTGGCCAAATCTGCTCATGATCGATTCTGCTCTCGACTTAATCTGTTGTACCACACTGCAGCAGGTCTAGCTAAACTGTCATGAAAACAATGGATCAACAATTTATCATCATCCAAATACCCTTCCATTTTCCTACAGAACATTGCCAAGTGGACTTTAGGACGACTGGAATCATCATACTTCTCAAAATTGGGAACTTTAAATCTAAGCGGAATAACTAGGTCAGGGACTAAACAGATTCTTTTGCATCAAATTTGGGATTATCGACGCTTTTTCCCTCATTGATCTTTTCCTCAAGTTTGGTAGAATGATCTTTCAGCTGCTTAAGTCTTGACCCCAGAAAAATAGGCTTTACAATCCCTGTCTCTATACTTGGATTAGATGCCCCAGGATAAAGTGTCAGACATGGTGTAGCAGTGTAGTTCTTCACATTTTGCTGATGCTTGGTCATCCATTCTTGTAACCATTCTTGTGTCTGTTCAATTCTTCCCATGTCTTCATCCATAATAATAGGTTCTCAAACCTTCACTAATTCCCAGATTGCTCTCGTTAAAACTCTGTCTGCTCTAGACCATGAATGTTAATTCCATGTTATTATATGATAATGTTATATTGATAAATATGCAATGCATGAATGTATGAATGCATGAGGTATTGATTCTAAAAGTGACCAACATATAACAACTTTCATTGAAGTAAAAGGATTCGATACATCAGATACTAGGTACTACAGATATCGGTGAGCTCTAACTCCCAACTTCCTAACTTCCTCTAAAAGCCAAGTCAACTTCCCTCCGTGATCTAATGATGGATCAATATTTTGACTCAGTGTCATTGTTACATCAGCTAGATCTGCCACTTGTTGAGCAACTTCTTTTGCCTAAATAATAGCATCTTTCATGTCGTTATCTCTTTTCTCGAATTTTCACTCTTGATCTCTGAAACTGGGCATATCGTTTTTCCTCACTTTCTTGGCAGTATTTCTTAATATCATCAATAAGAGCTTTGTACATCAGCGTAAGCTTGAGGCATTCGTCTACCTTCTTCTTTAGTACTTCATTTTCAGCTTGACTGTCATTCAACTTGATAGCACTATCCCCATACATCTGCATGTACATTTTTATCATCTCACCTTTAGCTTCACTAACCCTTAGATCGTCCATAAAAGTATTGCGTTGTAGCTCCATTGCCTGCATATCACATGAAAGTGCATGAGATCGACCTTCACTTGCTTCAAAACTCATTTTCCAGTATTCGGCTTCATGTTTCAACTCTTTAATTCTGTCCTTCGACTGTTCCAAAGTTACACCAAAACCAACATTCCTGAGCATCGAACAAAGCTCTTGATAGTTGAACTGTAGGTTTCTTAACTCCTCATTCAAATCATCTCTCTCTTGCTTCAATTTGCTTATTTGAGCTTCATATTCAAACTGATGTCCTTCTTTCTGAATATCGTCATCTTGAGTTTCATATCCATCCATTGAATAAGGCTGGTTTTCTATTCCAAAATTCCAAATTCCAAATTCCAAGAGAGCTTGAACTTGGCATTTAAAGGCGAGACAATTCTCGATAGAATCTCCTTGGATTCCATTATGAAATTCATAGTATGTATTGGTGTCATACCATTTTGGATACGGAGATTGCATAGGTGCAAGAAACAATGGGGACACTAATCGGGCCTTTAACAATTGATGATACAATTCTTTAAATGAAATGGGGATTGGATCAAAATGATGTTTGTGATCTCCTGTATTCTGATAATCGGCTGATGGAACGCTAGAACTTGAACTTTTCCTTGGACCTTTACTTGATTCTGACGGGCTTGCACTTTCCTTCACTTTTGTATCTCCAGGTGTTTTATCAGTTGTCAGGTTTTTAGGAAATTCGGGCCTTCCATTTTCAAAACTCAACATGCCTTCTCTAACAAGATTTTCAATCTTGTTCTTCAAAGCCTCGCAATTCTCAGTAGTATGATCTAAACTTCCTTGATAGTAATCACATGCTGTGCTAATACCATAACCCTTGGTATCGGAAGTAGCTATGCATATGTCATCGGAATTGTATTAAAAGATCTTTCATCCTTCTTTCTTTCTTGTATTTTTCCATGGCATGTCATCACTTTCTTGGGACTTGGCTCAATTACACCTCCATTTGGTTTATTGATGCGAGTTGTATTGGTGCGTCAACTCGACTATTTATTTCTGTACTATTTTCTATTTACTTCTCATTTCAGCTCAGTATGCCCTTTTTTTCTTGGTCATAGCCGTCATCATAGTCATCATCTCAGCCGTTTGTCTTTTCAGCTCTTGAATCTCATTCGTGTCAGCACCAACACTAACAAAACCAGATGTGTAACATTTGGATGAACTGCCATTCATTCCTTCTGTCACTTGACCAAAATACTGCTTCATACTTACACTCTTTTCTATCGACCTATGAATCCTCTTATTCATCATGATCATCTTCTAATGACAACTACCTTTGAATCAATACCTCTATGTAATAATGATATGATGTAAATGGATACAAAACAAAAGAAAAGAAATAAGTCAATAACGTGAAATAATCTTGAAGGCAAAAATTAAATTGAATACATACAGTAGGACAAGTTATATTGAACAAAAAAATAACCAAAAAAACGTATTTAAATTTACAGCACCTGACCTAGGTTTCTGTCTCGCTCAAGCAAGGTAAGAAACATGTAATGCAATATTTTAAACAAAAGGGCAGTATAATGTTTAAATGTTGTAATGCATGAATGCACGAGGTATCGATTTCAAGAACGAGTCATTAGAACAACGCCCATCTAACTAAAGGGTCGAATACAGAGAAAAGACAATATGTCATTAGCTCCAACTCTTCTAGTTGATCACTTTATTCAGCCTATGAGTCATCATCTGTACTGGCTCGGTGTCAATATCAGAATGTTGTTGCAGGTTTACAACTTCATCAAACAAAATCTGTACATGCCAGGTGACCCCCCATACTTGGCTCCTAAAGTTAATCACTTCACAACTCTGTTTCTAGATAGCCTGGATCACTGCCCCAACTTGATTTTTATTATTTGTCCTTCACTATGGTACCTCTTTAAAATTCACGTTGGTCTTTCAATTGGTATCTGCATTTTCTGATTTGGCCACTTTTCTCAGCTTCTTATTAGTATTCCATAGTTTGTGGCACTTGGATATCGCCTCTGAATTCAAAGTCTTCTATCATTCCTTGAGTAATTTTCTATCAATAATGACCCTTGAATGCCCATACAATTTGTTCATCTTGAATGCCCTTTCAATTTATCTGTTATTTATTTCTCCTCTAGTTATCATTGTTGTTGTTGTTTTTTTTAAATACTGCATCCTGTTTATTTTGTAACTGCCACTGACTATATCTTAGATCTTGATAGTATAAACCTTGTCCATTTGACCACTGGAGCAGTGTAGCAAAGGCTCGTATTTCTCTATTGTTGGTGTTATATGTATCTTTCCGAAGTGTGAATAATTGTACCGAGCTTCATAAACAAGTTACGACCTTAAACAACCATTGATCCATTTGACAGTCTGACAACAACATTATAATTCAAAAATTTTATTGAAAATGACTCTTTGTATTCCTATCTTTTGATTCTCAAATTAAACTTAGTTCTGGCGGAATTTCATTATGTTCAAAAATATACAACATTGTAATACTATAACCCATAAATCTTTCTAAAAAATGACTATTCATATTCCCCATCCTATGGTTCTCAAACTGAACTGGTTCTGGCAAAACTTCATCTTGCTTAGAAATTTTTGGTACAACCTTGCATTGATGAAACCTGATCTCCATGGATATAATCTTCGTTCTTGTACTGGGTCTTCTCGAATCAAGTCCACAATGACATATTGACCCCCACTTGTCTATCAGACCCTTCAGCTCTTATGGCCACTGCCTACTCAACTAATTCTCGAACCGATACCTCCCATGAATGCAATGTGATAATATACATATAACAAAACACAGAAAAACAAAACAAAAGAAACTGTGTTAGTATAGTGAATTAATATTGTAAGCAAAAATAATTATTATTGGTAAAACAATTTATATTACCTAAAATTAACCAGAGAACGGTTTATTTTGCACACAAAAATAACCAGAGAAATAAATTTAAATCAGCAGCACCATGTTCTTGGTCCCTGTCTGGCTCTAGTGGGGTAGGCTTCTATTACATCATGTGGGTTTTGATCTAGACTCTGGGTACCTGAACTGTCGTTACCGGACTAGTAAGACATCGATTCGGGAGTATACGACCCCTTATAGCAGAGGCGTAACCTCACGATGTATAAGATTGGTATATCAAAATGAGGACAAAATTCGATCACGGAGCTGAATAATTCACGTAAGATCATGCCTCACTCCCACTCAAGGGTGAAAGGCTCGGGTAGAAGGCTTATGCATGAATGACAATTTATATCTCACAAGAAATAGCTACCTGCATTTTTCTAGAAAATTCATCCAATAATTATAGGAAAAATTAAATTCAAATTACTGTCATAAATGCCAAAATGCCATGTAAAACTAATTAGGCCCGACTCTCGGTTTTTAAAATCCCCAGCGTAGTCGCCAAGCCGTCGCGACCATTTTTTTGGAAAATCGGGACGTGTGAAAATAGCCCAACGATCGAACTTTTGGAAAATTAGGGTTTTTGACCAATTTTAATTTAATCTTGAAAATTTAGGGTTTTTCGTATTAAATCGAATTTTCCTTTATTTATCCTTGAAAAACATTTTGGAGTCACCACCGATCACTTCGAGGTAGACCGGACACCCAAAAACAAACCATAGATTCTGTCTTTAAAAATTGGGTTCGGGAGTCAATTACGTGTAGGGAAGGATTAGCACCCCTGCGAACGCCCGTTATCGGTACCTTTAATTTTACGTGGCATTTTGAATAATTATTTGAATTTAATTTATCCCATAATTATTAACTAAATTTAAATTTTGAATGCATATATCCTTTTATAAGAAAATTCCTTTATCCGAATACGAGATTAAAAGCACCCCGTTAGGTGGCACCCCCATTCGTATTTTAAAAATGAATTTTCAACATAAAAGGTTTTTAATGAATGATATTTTATTGTCTTGTCAATTTTAAGTTCTATTCCTAAAAAGGCTCTATTTAATTAATTGTTTAAATCTATAAATATTAATTAATTTAAGGGCTTTTATGAGAAAATGCCATTTTATGAACACCTTCCATATATTTAAAGCCTTTAAATTAATCATATTCATAATTAAATAATTCTTCTAATTAATTAAAGTTCTAATCCTAATTAAGGCTCTAACAAATTATTAAATCAATATTATAAGTGAAAATGTATATCAAATATACACCTTTATGACCAAGGCTGAGATAACACCACATTGTAAACAATGGAACACCATCTAAATTTGAACCTCAAAGATTCTATTCGATATACATTTAATTAACTACAATGTATCTTAATTAATTATTTAGTGTTAATTAAAGAACTAAATTAAAATTCAATTAAAGAACTACAATTATCTTACCTAATTCAATAATTGAATCCTAATTAGAGAAACCTAGGTTAAAGGCTCTAGCAAATTAATTAAACTAGATGTATTTAATTATCTAACATTTAATTCTATATGCATAATTTAAAACATACATCACACATATAAATTAATTGCATTAAAAACAAATAAATAAATAATTGAAATAAAACTAGCAATTGAAACATTAAAATTGATTTCATTACTATGAGACCTAATTGAAACTATTACAAAATATGATGTCCAATTACAAACTTTTTAATGACCCAATTGAAATTGCACAAACCTAAGGGATACAATTAAAAGGGTGTGGGGACTAAACTGAGAGAATTACAAAATTCAGAGACAAAATGAAGGCAATTAGGGACCAAATTGAATTAAGGGTCAAACTTTGGGCCAAAACCAAAGAAGATCCGATTAAAAACACGCGGATCTAGTGATCCGACCCTACTCAGCTCACAGATCTTCCCCTACCCGCTGCTAAAACGGCATCATTTTGATCAGGCTATAAAAGCCTTGCTTCAAAGGCTTACCCTTCATTTGTATCACAGCCCGTTCTCTCTTTTATCTCTCTCTTCCTCAAATTCTCTCCCCACAAACAACCCACATGCCCAGAAACCAAGCCGAAATGGATTAAAGCCATAGGTTTTGGTTGAACACTCAACGTGTTCTTCTAAAACCAACATAACCAACCTAGATCACGACAACAATCCGTCGTGGTCTCCACCGCTCAATCTTGAGCTGTTGTGCTTCGGTCACCAGCAGCCGTTCGCCGGCCACCGTGTCCCAAACTCTGGTAATCGTCTCACTTTGGCCGGCTGCCGCAAGGCGATTTTCGGCCGCCGTGAGGAGATTTTCGGCCACCGCCGGCCACCGCCCTTCGAACCCAAAAATCCTAAAAAATTTATTTTTTTCTCCTCCAAACGCCTAAACTTATTTCCGGTTCAATAGAACCTCTCGTTCTTCCCCGGCCTAAACTAACTACCCTTACCCGAAGTCCTCTTCGACTCCGCCGTCCCTCAACAAACTCCGGACACCACTCAGATAAGCTCCCAACCACTTTTCTTTTTACTTATTATTTATATATTACTGTTTTTAGTTACTTATATGATTTTGATGTTTTTACAGGAAACAAAATATCAGAGGAGAAATTATCTTCTGGTGGCAGTTCTGTAATTCTGGCCATAGTCCCTAGCGAGATCCCGGTGACTGACCGATAAGCTTTGCGGCAGTTCACCTTCACAGAGACGGTTTAGCTTTCCCGAGGTGAGCTTCTCTCTCATCCTTATTAATTATTATTATTATTTGATAGTTTTATTTATGACTCATTATTAATTCTGACACACTCTCTCATGCAAGTATTTATAGCTGAGTGGGAAATGATGTCATGTGGTGCCAGCTGGTGACGAGAAAGACCACAATCCGTGGCTATTAATTTCAGCCAATAAGGAGCTGCCATGTGTCATAAACTGGGCGGGAAAAATAGGATTAGTTTGGTTTGTGCTTGTTTGGGCGGTAAATTGTATTTCTTTTACCGAAATGAGAGGGAAATTGGATGTAATGGAATTTGGGCTTTCGGTTTGGGCTTTTAGCTTTGTAAAGAGGTTTGAGTTATTTGTAATATGGACATTATTTGGTATTTGGACTGATTTTGAATTATTTATTTATTTATTTATTTATATTATATTTATATACTAGCCGGTCAAAATTCGGGTATAATAGGAAGCTAAGATGGTAGATGCAGACTTGGTTTAGAAGTCGAACAACTATAAATATTTGTGTCAAGTTTTAAATTTCTATTGCTTCCACCAATTTCAGTCAAAGATTAATTCACCCCCTCTTGGCGATATTTGGTTGACGTATTCGAGCCCAACAACTATTTATTTTATAAATTCATTTTTATGTGTTTTTTATACGATTTGATATATCCGTGTTAAGTATATCAAATTCAACCAACAAAAGTTTTATAAAAATTGTATTTTTTTTAAACGAGTTGCACATTACATCGAGTCGAATACTTCAAACTCAACAAAAAATTTTACTTACAAGAAATTTATATTTAAGTTAAATCTTGGCTGGAGTTAATTATATATATATTTAAGTAATTACACACATGTAAATATCATGTCAACATAGACCTGGCAAACTTGGCCTAAGACCCGAACTGATTTACTTAATTCGAGACCCGATATAGATCCGAACATGATGGTCTAAACTTGACACGAATCCGAACCAAAACCGAATTGAATCAAAACCAACCCGAATTTAGTTAAACTAAAAATTAACCCAAATCGAAATTAACCGAAACCGAAAATAACCAAAACCAAAATAACCCGAACCAAAAATCAACTAAAACTGAAAGAAACCCAAACTGAAAATCAACCGAATCGGAAGCAACCAATCGAAAATCAACCCGAATCGAAAGTAACCCAAAATTTATTTCCTCAAATATGTATGTTTTATTCTCATTTTGCATTATATTACTAATTAACAACTACCTTTAGTAATGGTTTAATATCATTTTTTTCTCCTTTAAAAGATCATCTTCATATATTGACTCAAATTGTAAGCCGACCGATCCGATACCGACCCAACCCGAAAAGCAACTCATCCGATATAGACCCGACCCGAAAAGCCAACCGATCCGATATAAGCCCGACTCGAAAGTCAACCGATCCGATGTTGACATGACCCGAAAATTAATTGATCCGATATTAACCCGACCCAATACTCAGCCCGATCCGAAATAATATAGGCTCGAACTAAATCCGAATCAGACCCGACTCGACCCGAATCGAGCCTAAACTGAAAATAACCCAAATCAAAAATCAACTCAACCCGAAGTAACCCTACCCGAATCCGACCCGAGCGACTTGATTTTCACCTCTATATCGACAACAAATGCTAAGCATTAATAAACAAAACGGTTTTCCTAAAAAAAGGTCATTTTTACTAAAAATGAAATTTTTTTATGAAAAGAAAAATTACTACATGCCTCATTAAAAATCCTCTAAACTTAGTCGAAGGAAAAGAATACACATGATAATTTACACAGAAAACCACACGAGATAAACCCGGCAACTAAAAGCTCACTAAGCAACACACAATACTTAAAAACAAGACATAAACTCAAAAAAATAACTGAATAGTCACTTTGGCCGTTATTCTTTTTTTTGAGCAGTTCAACCTCAACGTTTTATTTTGGGTCAAAATGGCCCATCTGCGGATGAAAATTGTTAGAAAACTGACGGTAAACAGTTTGAAATGATTAGACAGAATGATAAGTCAGTAAAAAAATTATTTTATATTTTATATAATTTTATAAAATTATTTTTTGAATGATGTAACATATTTTCAAGTCAACATATTTGTCAATATGATATTGTCATGCCAGCGGGTACTGCCATATAGTTTTGTCACGTCATTTCAAGCCATTTACCGTCAGTCGACTGATAGTTTTCATCCGCAAAGGGGTTATTTTGACCCAAAATGAAATATTAAAGGTTAAATTGCTCCAAAAAAAGGAATAAGGGCTAAAATGACTATTCAGTCAAACGTTTGAGGCATTTTTTGACTTTATGCCTAAAAACAAACGACAATCCCATGCAAAGGGAAAACTACTCACTAACCACCATCATCCGCAGATAGTAGATTGCCAACCTCCAAAGAGGGTGTATGAAACAATCGCACTTCTAAAATTTTCACGACTGCCAACTTCGTCATTTGATCGGGGATTTTATTGTCTTCACGACGAACATGTACAAAAGATACAGTCTAATTCCTATCGCAAAGCTTCAAAATGTGCAGCACTAACCCAGGTGTACTATGGCCGCAAGAACCGGTCTGGATAAACCGTAAAACCTACAATAGTATTATAAGTTAAAGCACGTTGAAAAATGAATAGAATCCAAAATGACTTTTCAAACCCACTTTTAAGAATTGATTTTCACATTATGTCTATTTAAAAATTCAAAGATAAGAATACCCTATAATAATATTATTTATAAACTTATAATTCTCATATTTATCTTTAGTTATAATAAAGTTTTTTTTTGGGTGAAGTACACATGATTGCAATTGGAACGATCATACATGAAAAGACCTATCGTGTGTCTCGTTAAAAACCTCTTTAAACTTAAATGAAGGGAAAAAAAAGTACACACGATGATGCCACAAAACAGAGATATAAACCAATCAAAAAAACAAAGGTTCATGAGCCAACTAAACTTCACTATTCAGGCAGCAACGAATCTGAAAATACCAAGTCCCCCACATCATCAGGAGGAACATCAAGCAAGTGCATATCAAAATCCACAAAGTTTGCCATATGCGTTGGACGGTCCACAACTCTATTCCCGGTCCGAGGCACGTACTGAAACCGCACAGTCCATTTCCGTTGGGTAAGATCATGGATATGGAGAATAAGGGGCGAACCACCAGAGCTGGTCCGTGATGAAACCATCCGGATAGCATCTTGACAATCCGTTTCCAAAAAACTCGACGAAATCCCCTATCCCAGGCAATCAATTAGCCAAAAGTAAATATCATGCAGAACTTCAACCCGCTTAAGTAAAACTAGAAAATTAAATTTGCAAAATAATAAATTTTATTATAAGTTATAATTATATCAAATTAAATGGAGATTTAACTAAATTAAGTGTAGAATTTAAGGAGCGGTGTAATTGGCGTAGGGTGAATCATACATTGCAAACTGACCGGTGCCTCGTTAAAACCTCTCTAAACCTAGTCGGAAGAAAAGAGTAAACCGATCGATTAAAATCAAAAGAACAAGGACAAAATAGCAAGACCATGAAACCACAAACCACCCGAAACAAAAACAACCAAACTCCAACCTCACCCTAAGCAACACTGCCCATAACAAGCACAACAATCAACTACACTACACAATATCAAATATCAAACTGAAAAAATGAAAACTAATCCACACTCTCCTTGGCTAAGACATCGACAACCCCATTTGCCTCTCTATAAACATGTACGAAGCACACGTCCCCTAACTCCTCACATGCCGCATCGATCTCAACAAAAAGCTCCCATAAATTCCAAGGCCGCCTATCAAGCTGAGAAATCCAACCAAGGGCAATCTTAGAATCTGACTCCACCAATAACCGAGCACTACCCTTCCACTGCGACCGACAAAACAAATTCAAAGCAAACGCAATAGCACGGAGTTCAGCCTCATTCGAATACATTATCCTCAAAGGACATGAGAAAAGAGCCAAAATCATACTCAACTCATCCCATAAGACACCGCCACATCCTGCCGTCCCCGGCTTACCGCGAGCAGACCCGTCGACATTAAATTTAACACAGTGTATGGAAGGAGGAACCCAGCACACATCCACTCGCCTGCCTAAATTAGCACAAAAAGGAACACACAAAAGAGGGCACGACCACCATTGTGCCTCATCAACATGATCTGAATCTCGCGCAACACGACTCCAAAACAACAACCACAACTTGACTAAGAAAAACAATTCTCCTATCTCTGCTCATTTTCCATTGAACACGACCTCATTCCGACCAAACTATAACGACCAAAGTAATGCCGCTACACTCGAAATCCACCATTGACGAACCATCCCAGTAAACAAATAATGAAAATCAGCCCCAACCATATCCTTCAACGACCGTGGAAAAGGCAAGCAAATGTCCCACCAACGAATAAACCAATCCCAAACCCTCTAAACCACAGGACATGAGAACAAGATATGATCAAGCACTTCATCGTCAATACCACACCATACGCACAAGCCTTGCCCTTCTTGTAAAACTACACCGCGTTGCCGCAAGAAGGCAAACGTAGGCAAGCGCTCAAGTCCCACAAACCACAAGAGCGTCTGAATTTTCGGGGGACCCAACACCTTCCACACAAAATCGAGACCCCTAACACACTCGCCAACATTCTCCAACATTAATTTGTTTGTTAAGGTCCGCACCGAAAAGCACCATTTCGGATCCGGCTTCCAAAATAACTTATCCTGCACACCAACATGTAAACGAAATGACAACAACAACGCTCATAATTCCCGAAGAGACCGTAGCTCAAAACTCCTTAACTCGCGACGAAAGAAAACCTCCCAATGAGCAAGATCAAACGAACCATGAATAATATAGTCTCGGACCAATGCCAACTTATTCGCAGCTATAGAAAACAAGCGTGGGAATATATCCTTCAATGGATCCTCTAAGCACCAAGGATCTTGCCAAAACAACACAAGGTCCCCCTCCCCAATCTTCCATACAAAACTCGACAAGTCTAGAAATGATCCCACATTAATCGAAGCTGTTGAACACACAATTTATTTTCAAACCCATAACATAGAACTCATCATAGCTGTGTTAAAACACCAATGGGGTATTGCTGCCCCATACTTAGTTGTGATCACAACTCTCCACAAGGACGATGACTCCGTGGCGTAACACCACGCCCATTTGGACAACAATGCCAAATTACGAATCCGTAAGTCAACGACACCCAATCCTCCTAAATGACGCGATCTACATACCACATTCCAACTCACACGATATATTTTGCGCTTCCTCTCCACAATAACGTTTTCTTTATCATAATTTTTAAAATTTTTCATTAGTACTCTTACAGTTATTAAAAATTTAGTTATACACTAGTTTTTTAAAAAATATAAATTAAATCCTTCAAAAATTTTAAAAAATTTAATTTAAGCCTAAAGTTTCTTTAAAAAAAATAAAAATTTCCTCTAAACTCCTTTACTAAATTTTGTCAATATCTACATGATATGTGAACAGAAATTTGAATCATAAAAAATCATATTGACTTTAAGTTTGATCCTTAATGTTAACTTTTTATATTTTTATATAATATTTCTTTTCTTCCAATATTAGTTTCACAAAATCTAATATTATTTAGATACTTTTAATTCTAGATTCAATTAATATCACTTGACCAAGTTCAATTAATCTTAGTTTTTACAAATAAATATTAATATAAAATTATAAATTTGAAATGACCATATTATCCCTAAACGGGAACTTTTCATTGTTTTTGGTATTTGGCAAAGTTGACAACATAAATTGAAGAGTTAAAACTTAATCATGGTTAAGATTCTCAACCAATTATAACGTTACATGCAAAGTATAAACCCCAATTGAAGAGTTAAAAGTTAACCATGGTTAAGAGTTCAACAAGAAAAATTGCAAACAAAAAAGACCCATACCATTAAATCTCTATTTCTTAAAGAGAAAAATAAAAGCTTTCTATGGCTTTTGGTTATTAGGGAAGGGCTGTCCTGTTCATGTTAAGAGGGGGTTTTCGAGGAAAAAAAAGCCCAGATTTTGGGGATTTTTTAAAAAAGGAGTGGATAGAGAAAAGATGGTATAAAAGGAAACAAGAATTGGTGATGGAGGTATGTTCGTGCTGTCTTTCTGATTCAAAAGAGTGTTCAATCTACTAGCACTGTTTTTATTGTAAGGTATAAATTCCATTGTCTTCTTCGTCAGTTAATCACTTTAAGTAGTTAAAATTTCTGGGTTTTGATTGATGAATCGTGATTCCCCTTTTTTTGGTTTGAATATGTTTTTTTTGTTTGCATAGGCTGAGTTAGAAGCTTGATTAGAACGTAGATCCATGGATATTGCTTGCGTGTTGTTTATTTGGATTAGTTTGATTCTTAAAACGTTTCTTCATTGTCTACGATAACCGCCGGATAATTCATGTTGGAGAAAGTTCTTATGGGTTTTTGCATTTCATCCAGTTTTTCCTTTGCATTTTAAATTTATGATGAAAAACATGTGTATTGTTTTCACTTTAATTTGCTTTCCCTTTTTTTCTGAAAAATTTTCCCCTCTTTTTTTTAATATCTTCTGCAGTGTGTTTTCCGTTTTTTTTTTGAAGTACGAGAAAAAGTCAGAGTTTGAGGAATTGACAAGTGGTGGAGGCTGCGATATTGAAGGTTTCTCGGCTGGCGACTCTTTTATCAGAGAGCGACGCCGGGGAAGGGAAATGGAGTGCAATAAGGATGAGGCCACTCGAGCTAAAGAGCTTGCTGAGAAGAAATTCACTTCAAAGGATATTAAGGGGGCGAAGAAATTTGCTTTGAAAGCCCAGAATTTGTATCCTGGTCTCGAGGGTATTCCCCAAATGATTGCTACTCTCGATGTTTATATTTCGGGGGAGAACAAAATCAATGGGGAAGCGGATTGGTATGCTATACTCGGTGTGAATCCACTAGCTGATGATGAAACAGTGAGGAAACAATATAGGAAGTTGGCTCTAATGCTGCACCCTGACAAAAACAAGTCTGTAGGAGCTGAAGGGGCGTTTAAACTTATTTCGGAGGCTTGGAGTTTGTTGTCTGATAAGGCTAGGAGAGTAGCATATGACAAGAGGAGGGGTGCGAAAGTAACGCAAACGGTTCGACCACCTTGTGGGAGTTCGAAGGCATCAAAGGCGGCAAATGGTTTTTACAATGCCGCCAAAACAAGCACTTCTAGTGTGAAAACTTCCAAGAGTAGTAAACCTCATGGAGGTCATTCGTCAACCCCTTCTGGTCGCTCGTCAAATACTGCTGGTCAGTCGTCAAACCCTGCATCTTACCATAAGCCAAAATCAAATACCTTCTGGACTATCTGTCATCGATGCAAGATGCATTATGAGTATCTGAGAGTGTATCTTAATCATAACCTTTTGTGCCCCAACTGCCATGAGCCATTTTTGGCTGTAGAAACCGCTCCCCCAACTACATCTACCCCGACCCCTTGGACATTCTCACAGCAGCGGCAGAACTCAAATGGTCAAGCGGGTAACAAAAGCTCTAGTAAAATGGGAAAAAACCATTCCTCTTATAATGCTGCAGGATTCACTAGTCACGATTTGTATAATCAAAGCAACTTCCAATGGGGTCCTTTTTCTGGGACCGGTGGTGCTTCAACTGCAGCTCAAGCTGCAAGTGTGGTTCAGCAGGCATATGAGAAAGTAAGGAGGGAGCGGGAGGAAGCGCAGGCAGCAACCAAAAGAGAAGAGGCCATGCGGAAAAAGCATCATGGCTCTAAAAGGGCAGCCGGTGCTTCAAGTGGATATACTAATGCTGCAAAGAGAAGGAAAGGTATGGAAGATGGTAGTGCCGGTGCTCATGGAACTAATATTACCAATCAAATGGGAGTAGGAAATGGTGGTCCAGCTAATCTATCAGGATCTAAGCTAGGCAGTTTAGAAACTGGGTGGATTAATGGAACCAATAAGTACAATAATGCAAGAGATATCTCCCAGGTAGACACTCAAGGTATGCTGATAGATAAGGCCAAGAGAGAAATTCGAAAGAAACTGAATGAATGGAATTCATCACCGGCAGATAAGACTACATACAAAGATGTTAGAGGCCACGAAAATGCAAATGAGAAACAAAACAAATCTTTGATAAACAATGATGCACGGAATCAGAAAAAGGGTGAGGGGTTTGATGAAATCAACGGGGATCATTTTGTCAAGCCTTTTCCTGGCAGTTCTGGTGTTGGTTTGGATGCAGGAACATTGGAAGCAATGTCCATAGAAGTCCTGGATCCAGATTTTCATGATTTTGACAAAGATCGAACCGAAAGATTTTTTGAAGGTAACCAGGTATGGGCTGCATATGATGACGATGATGGGATGCCTCGATATTATGCTATGATCCATAGTGTTATTTCTCAAGATCCATTCAAGATTAGGATCAGCTGGCTTAATTCAAAAACTAACAGTGAATTCAGCCCACTTGACTGGGTAGGTTCTGGTTTCTCAAAAACATGTGGGGAGTTTAGAATAGGTAGGCTTGAGATTAACAGCTCGCTTAATTCTTTTTCACACAAAGTTAGGTGGACTAAGGGGATGCGTGGAGCCATTTGTGTATATCCAAGAAAGGGCGATGTTTGGGCTATCTATAGGAATTGGTCTCCTGACTGGAATGAATTAACAACCAATGATGTAATACACAAGTATGATATGGTAGAAGTACTTGATGACTACAAGGAACAATTAGGTGTCACAGTTACTCCCCTTGTCAAGGTTGCTGGTTTCAAGACGGTCTTTCACCGGCATCTCGATCACAGAGAAATCAGGAGGATTCCAAGAGAAGAGATGTTTTGTTTCTCTCATCAAGTTCCTTCATATTTGCTTACAGGTCAAGAAGCTCCCAATGCTCCAAAGGGTTGCCGGGAGCTAGACCCAGCTGCTACACCAGTGGAACTACTTAAGGTAATTATGAATGTTAAGGATGAAGAGATTCTGGAAAATGCCAAGACTATTAATGAAGAAAATGTTATGGATGTCGAAAAAGCTAACGATGAAGGGATGGTTAACTGTGAAAAAGCAAAGAAAGAAGAGGACAGCGGTTCTATAGCTTCTGAAGAAATAGAAGTTTTAGCAAATGATGGAAATACTTAAGAAGATGATGGGAGCTATTCTGAACAAGGCCTGATTAATTGAGTTCAAAAGTAACTAGTTTGATATGGACATATTATATGGACTGGCGGTATAATTGGATGGAATGGATTGATCATCAAATGTGTACTACGTGGGGCTTTTACCTTGCGATGATCTACAAGTTGATGGAATTCAACGAGTAGATGTACACGGTTTTGAGGGCTTCCTGCGGTTCATCGTGAAAGCTCATTTTTGGTGCTAGTTCTGCTAAATGGAACTTCTTCGGGTTTCAAAAGCTATTTCATTCTCGAAACCCTTTGCTCTATCAGAACTCTTCAACATGCAGGCGGTTGCCACACCTACTATTTCAATTTTAATGTTTTTCCTCTGTTCAGTTCTCTGAACTTTAGCATTTAATAGTGAGGGATTCATGGTTTTTTGTACTTGGCTGTAGAGTTGTACCGTTAGTTCAAATTAGAGGTTAAATTACAGTGCAGATTGTGAGTTGATATAGTTACTGCTTAAATCATGTTTGTAATGATGATTTACTTCTTCACAGTCTATCTTTGTTTTCAATCTTATGCTTTGGATTTTGTGTTCTGCTGAGGAGATAAATCTTTCGGAGAAGTCTTTGAAGTGTTGTTTGTTGGACAGTCCATCACGAACCCTGTTAATTGATTTGATATTGTGTTCTCAAAGTGTCTGAGATTTTGTTTCGTGAAACATTTGAGAAATATAATAAAGACCGTCTGATAAACTATATTTCGAAAACTTCTTTCAAAAGACTCGAAAATTCCTCCCAACATGTTTTAATATATGATTTTTAGTTTACATCCCAAATTTTTATCCCATGTGATATGTTTCGTGCAATAAAATTTTGGAATGGATTAATTATTCTAAAAGAATTCAATTTTATAATAAATATGAAAAGAATTATATAAAAATTTGAGCAACTGGTCAAAATTTAGAATTTGGGTTTACATTTTAAAGATGACTAAAATAAACGATAAAATGTTTAGAAATACAATATGATCATTTTTAAATTTATGAATTTGTTACATACAAGTGGACATCCTAACCTCGCCGATGACAGAAGAAAAGCTTCGGTCGCCTCATTTCTATTTTTTTCAACACTGTTTTTTCTATTATCATTTTAATCTAATATTTTTTGATGTTTTAATGCAGAGATGTAACCCCCTAAACCCGCCTATGCGATACTCTTAGTCTAAGGTCACATTCGGGTCACCGGAGCAACCCATAGTAAAAACAGAAGAAAACTCTTAAAAATACATTGAAAGTGTAAAATAAAATTTCTGTTAAAACCACATTAAAATTTCGTTTACACAAAACTGAAATCTAGAAGACATATTACAGACTCAATCATAAAAATAAAACGTGACATACATGCCCACTAATACATAGGTACCGTACTCCACGTGCAACGCCAAAAGAACTCTCAAATTGATATAGGTCATAGATCCATGATCGAATTCCTTTAACCTGAACTGGTGAAACAAAGTGAGCTTGGGAAAGCTCAGTAATACAGAACTACCAAAAGATGCTATAACACAACCAGACATATGGCTAAACATAAAACTGTGATGTTGAACTTGGTTACAACAGATTCTAGATATAATATGATATGTACTAAACCAGAAGGTTTAGCGTGTTCTGCCAATTTCAGATTGGGAATGACGGTATTTTTTTAGTCAACTGAAGAATTTCAACAGTAACAGAAAGAGGGACAGGAGAAAAGTATCACCTAGCTACCCTCAAACCGAACACCAATATGAAAATCCCCAGAACTGCATTCAGAATGTCTTACTCTAGGCCCATCAGGGCGTAGAAGCCTAACAGAAGGACTTACCCTAGATCTGAAAGGATGTAGGAGCCTAACAGGAGGCACAAAGCATAACAAGAGGCACAAAGCCTAACAGGAGGTCAGCTTGATCAGGGCTGCCTACAAGACTTTAGATCATGATCTCGATAATACCCAGAAGAATATTAGTTCAGCTAGTAGACAAGAAATAATCAAAAATCAGATATACATATATTCCTTATTAGATGATAGAAACTAGATATCGAGCTTTCATTTTATAAATTAGTTGTACTTTTGAATCAGAGAAGAAAATCACGATTTTATATCAGAGATTATTTTACAGATTTTGAGCAGTTTTCAGAAAGAGATCCTTATAAAAAAGAGTGTGATGAATAATCACGCCATTACGTCGTTTAAGAACTTAATTCATTAGGCCGTTCAGAATTTTAGAATATGACGTAATCGTGCAGTAGTTCGGATATACCAGGATGAATTTAGGAATTCAGATAGTTCAGGGTCATTCAGAAATTGAATATGTCAGGAGGGTTCTATACATTTTAGCTTATAAGGTCATATTGGTCATTTAAACCTTCAAGGTCAGTTTACTAATTTAATTCGATAGAGATAAATCAATAATTTGCAAATTAATGATTTTTTATTTCCCATCGGGTTACCATGCTTCTCTGAATTAATCGAATCACATTGCTACGGTATTAACCTGTAACCGGACATGTATTCTATACAAGTTTTCCTTCTTATAACCGACTACGTTTTCTAACAAAACATGCCACCTTCACTGAAAATCTGAATAATTGTAAGCATTCGAACATGAAATCATGCTGAAACCCTAGTATCATATATCAGGTCTGCGATTTGTTGTACAGAAGATTGTTAACTGTTTGCCAGACTTTCAGGTCCATTCAATTTAAACATATTCCACCAAAACGTTACTTACCAAGCATTCTAACAGGTTTACCACCTCACATGTTCAATACATAATACAAGCAGCACTAAATGGTTGAATATGCCACCATCACAACTTATCATTACCGAATCTCGAATAATTGAACAAGCATTTCTACGATACTCTTCCATCAATACAATAATATCATGAACGATTGGCTCATCTATGTCGACCTAAAACCCATAGGGCATTACTATTATCAACTTAACTGATACTTTCGGGAGTTTTCAATGTTTTCCCTTATCTCCAGTCACGAGGATATTTAAGATACTTAAGCACCCGAAAGTGTTCCAGTCACTCAGGTCCATATGGTCCTTCCAACCCAATCCGTACATTTCAAATCTCGAGAATATAGTAGTTACTCCAATTAATATAAATTTTTCTACCCATAGATTATTTCAAACTTTACCAACATTAAAAATATATTAGTCAATTCAGTCGGCTCTTTTATTTAGGTTAATTCAGATAGGTAGAGAACTTTCGTTGAATTCTATTTTAAGATGCTTTATTCAGAATTCAAGATATATCAAGTCATTTGCCTTGCGCGAAAATTTATGGTACATTCAAATATAATTTCACGCATTAGCCAAAATCCACATGTATCATAAAGCATACTAAAGGTAGTAATGTATTACCTTGATTCCGAACTATATCGGTAGATCCATGATACTTCATTCGATCACTCTCAAACCCAAATTCGACGTCCTCACAAATCTCAAATAAGCAGTCACTAATTCTTTCAATTAAACACAGTCCATGATCAGACCTTAATTCTATGGTAACCCGGGTTACCCTAAATGTAACCCCCTAAACCCGCCTATACGATACTCCTAGTCTATGAGGTCATATTCGGGTCACCAGAGCAACCCATAGTAAAAACAGAAGAAAATTCTTAAAAATACATTGAAAAGTGTAAAATAAAATTTCTATTAAAACCATATTAAAATTTCGTTTACACAAAACTGAAATTCAGAAGACATATTACAAACTCAATCATAAAAATAAAACGTGACATACATGCCCACTAATACACAGGTACCGTAATCCACGTGCAACGCCAAAGGAACTCCCAAACTGATATCGGTCATAGATCCATGATCGAATTCCTTTAACCTGAAATGGTGAAATAAAGTGAGCTTGGGAAAGCTCAGTAATACAGAACTACCAAAAGATGATATAACACAAGCAGGCATATCGCTAAACATAAAACTGCGATGTTGAACTTGGTTACAACATATTTTAGATATGATATGAACTGAACCAGAGGGTTTAGCGTGTTCTGCCATTTTAGATTGGGAATGACAGTAGTTTTTAGTCAACTGAAGAATTTCAACAGTAACAGAGAGAGGGACAAGAGAAAAGTATCACCTAGCTACCCTCCAACCGAACACCAATATGAAAATCCCCAAAACTGCATTCAAAAGGTCTTACTCTAGGCCCGTTAGGGCGTAGAATCCTAACATAAGGACTTACCCTAGATCCGAAAGGATGTAGGAGCCTAACAGGAGGCACAAAGCCTAACAAGAGGACAGCTTGATTAGGGCTGCCTACAAGACTTCAGATCATGATCTCGATAATACCCAGAAGAATATCAGTTTAGCTAGTAGACAAGAAATCATCAGAATTCAGATATATATATATATTCCTTATTAGAGGATAGAAACCAGATATCGAGCTTTCATTTTATAAATCAGTTGTACTTTTGAATCAAAGTAGAAAATCACGATTTTATATCAAAGATTATTTTACAAATTTTGAGCAGTTTTCAGAAAGAGATCCTTATAAAAAAGGTGCGATGAATAATGACGACATTACGTCATTTAAGAGCTTAATTCATCAGAGCCGTTCAGAATTTTAGAATATGGCGTAATCGTGCAGTAGTTCGGATATACCAGGATGAATTTAGGAATTCAGATAGTTCAGGATCATTCAGAAATTGAATATGCCATGAGGGTTCTATACATTTTAGCTTATAAGGGCATATTGGTCATTTAAACCTTCAAGGTCAGTTCAGTAATTTAATTCGATAGAGATAAATCAATGATTTGAAAATTCATGATTTTTGATTTCCCATCGGGTTACCATGCTTCTCTGAACTAATTGAATCACATCGCTACTGCATTAACCTGTAACTGGATATGTATTTTATACAAGTTTTCCTTCTTATAACCGACTACGTTTTCTAGCAAAATAGGTCACCTTCACCAAAAATCTGAATAACTGCAAGCATTCAAACGTGTAATCATGCTGAAACCCTAGTATCATATATCAGGTCTGTGATTTGTTGTACAGAAGATTGTTAACGGTTTGCCAGACTTCCAAGTCCATTCAATTTAAACATATTTCACCAAAACGTTACTTACCAAGCAGACTAACAGGTTTACCACCTCACGTGTTCAATACATAATACAAGCAGCACTAAATGGCTGAATATGCCACCATCACAACTTATCATTACCGAATCTCGAATAATTGAACAAGCATTTTTGCGAAACTCTTCCACCAATACAATAATATCATGAACGATTGGCTCGTCTACGTCTGCCTCAAACCCATAGGGCATTACTATTATCAACTTAACTGATGCTTCCGGGAGTTTCCAAAATTTTCCCTTATCTCCGATCACGAGGGTATTTCAGATACTTAAGCACCCAAAAGTGTTCCAGTCACTCGGGTTCATATGGTCCTTCCAACCCAATTCGTACATTTTAAATCTCGATTATATAGTAGCTACTCCAATTAATATAAATATTTCTACCCAGAGATTATTTCAAACTTTACCGACATTAAAAACATACTAGTCAATTCAACCTACTCTGTTATTTAGGTTAATTCAGATAGGTTGAGAACTTTTGGTGAATTCTATTTTAAGATGCTTTATTCAGAACTCAAGACATATCAAGTATTTACATTCAAAGTAGTTTGAGTCTTAATACCCGAATTTTTCCAAGTAGTTCGAGACTTTCAGGTGAATCCGTTATTCAAATCCAATCACAAGTATATTTCATATCATTTTCAAACTTAAGGGCATTTTTGTCATTTTACTTGTCATGGTTATGTTCATCATATCACTAATCCACAGATTCTGAAATTTACTCTTTTATTAACATAACCCGATTTGGAAGTTAAAAGTCTTAATAATTGCTTACTAAACTCATATATCTTTAAAGTTCCTTAAATTTCTTATTTGAGTACCTAGATCTTATCAGTTAACCATTTATCTATTCTTGAAGTCATATGCCTTGCGCAGAAATTTATGGTACATTCAAATATAATTTCATGCATTAGCCAAAATCCAAATGTATCATTAAGCATACTAAAGGTAGTAATGTATTACCTTGATTCTGAACTATATCGGTCAATCCATGATACTCCATTCGATCACTCTCGAACCCGAATTCAACGTCCCCACAAATCTCAAACACATAGTCATTAATTCCTTCAATTAAACATAGTCCATGATCAGATCTTAATTCCATTCCATAGTTGTTAAACTGAATAACTAAACACGTTCTCAAGTTCAGGTTCAAGGTCAGTTTCGGAGGCTTTCGGGTTCGAATTTCACAAAACCGACTTTAAAAATGGACTCAAGACGTCAAAAAACATAAAATAGGGGTTTTCGAAAATTTTAACTTTTGGGTCAAGTCAACGCTGACGTCATGGTCGAAGTCAACGCTGACGTCATGGTCAACCAGTCAACAGCCAGCTGGGTTAACTCGGGCGAGTTAACTTACTGAGTTAACTTGAACGAGTTAACTCGAATGGGTCAAGTCAACGGGTAAGGTCGGTTTGGGTCAGGTTGGCTCGGACTCGGGTAAGGTCGGTTCAGTTCAAGATAGGTAGATCGGGTCTGGTCAGGCCGGTTAGGGTTACACTGGTCCTGCTAAAGAGCTGCCATCCAGGGCGGCCAAAAATCGCCCTTGGACAGCGCGTGCACACCACGCGCGGCCAAAATGGCTGAAAAAGGCCCAAAATTCATGTTTTGCCGGATTTCATTCCAGAACATTAATTCAACCCAGAAACACTCAAACAACTCAAAAATCCACCATAACTTACCTAACTTATCCAAAATTGTTCGAACTTCGGCAAAGGTCTGAGCGGCATCGGTTGAACAATCAGTGGCCACGAAAAGACTCGTCTCGCTAAGGGGAATGCAACGAAATCTACCGAAAAATTGTAGGGATTCGCGTCGAAAACCCTAGGTTCGACAGAACTTCCAAGGTAATTTTCTGATAAACAGCACAGCCGCTTAGCGATTGGTTAAGGGGTTTTGGTCGGAAGGTTGTGTGGAAGCCTTTGGTGCCGGCGGTGCACGGCACGGACGGACGAAGGCCGCTAAATGGACGACGGCCGATTGGTTGAGTTTGGAGAAAAAAATTTGGGAAGCTTCTGGAGTTTTATTCAAATAGAGGAAGATGATCATTCCCAACTGGTTTTTAATTAATTTTGTTAACCCAGCCTAATTATTATTCAAAATAAATTTTAGGAAAAACACATCACTAAGAGCTACTTAGCTTAGATAGCTAGGTGTTAGGCTCACAGGCCACAGGTCACGATTTCAAACCCTATGACCAGTAACTCTTCCATTTTCTTTATTTTTTCAATCTTTTTTTTACTAGGGTGTTACAAGGGAACTAAAAGAAGAGAAAAATTTTTCTTTCGGTGACGGTCTTCTTGCTTCAGTCGTCGACTTCAGCATCTCATGTTCTTTTCGACGGCTCTTCAATTTTTAAGTAATTCTTTTTTTTTCTCCTCTTTTAACTCAAGTAATAATTATTTAATTATTATCCCATTAATTTTTTAATCTTTCTCTATCTTTCTTTTATATATGCTGAGTGCGGTGTGATGTCATGCTGATATCAGCGCTTACCAACTATTGACAGCTAATAAGAAAAAAGACCATAATCTGTGTAGTCTTGTTTGGACCAATAATGTACCGACACGTGGCATAAATTAAGCAGAAAAAATTAAAATTGATGGATTTTGTGTTTGTTTGGATATTAAAATGGAAAAAAAAACCCATGTAATACAAATTTGGGTTTTTAATTGAATTTGGGCTCTTTGTATATAATATGGATATTATTAGACTGTTTACATGTTTATTTTTTGGGACTGTCATTTATTTATTTATTTTTATAAGAGAAAATATTATAATATATACATTAATCCGAATAGAATTCTAGTCTTACAGGAGCAATCTGTCTGATAGTTTGTTTCTTTCACCACTTCTTTTTCATCCCGTAAGGTATCTCGTTTGGATAGCGACAAAGAGATTCAGGAAGGCTTATGAATTTTTTCGGTATGCTAATCTCTATGAAAGTATTTACTTTTCTTTGCACCTTTGAGTTTTGTATGAGATTTTGGTTGACTAGTCCCCATTTTTATCCTCTATTTTAAATGTGTTGTATTTGAGATATCTTTCATAATTATTAATAAAATCCAGTTGTCATTATAAAAAAGGAGAATATTACACATTAGAATGTCGCTCGAGAATTAGCAACATGATAATTTGATTATTACTACCGGTTAATTAGATGACTCAATTGTGAGTTTTTGAAGTATGATGGTCCATATATAAATATACTAATAATAAAATGACTTGTGTTTGTAATTTAACATATTTTATAAAAGGTAAAAGGATAGAGAGGTCTTAAAGCGGAAACGTATATATGTTTGCAATAAACCAATTAGACCGAGCCACGTATACCGACAGAGTTTCACGAGCAATCAGAACGAAGCCGGTGACGCTATTCCGCGTAACCTCCGATTATAATTTATTAATCAGTCTTATGATTATCGCTTATATAAAGCGGATGAATTAGCCGGCATTTTCTATCGTTTCCGGAGATTTCTCGAGAAACTGGGAGTTCGAGAGAGAAAATAATTTGCAGTAAATTAAGAGAGCTTGAAATTTTAGCTCGTGTTCTCGCTCGATTGGTCTCCGGTTACCTTATTTATTCGTCATCATGGTGAGTTTTTATTTCTTTTTTTTAATGCAATTTGTTTGTTTTACTGAACTGTTTTAAGATTTGTTTTTCCTATTCATTTGATTATATTGTTTTTGATCTGCTTGTATCTGCTTCGTTCCGATCTAGACATTTTTGTTTGGTTTCTGTTCATTTCGAACCTTCCTGAATAATCGATTCTACATTCCTTAGAGATTATAGATCTAAATTTTCCATATATACATGTGTAATAACCTGTTTTCAATCCAAACCCATTAACCCTAAACTAAACCCAAATACTCAAACCAAACTAACCCGAAAACTCATGACCAGATCCAGTTCTCTTAAAAAACCCTAATATTAAACCTAGAGGTGGCAAACGGGTCATTTGATTCGGTTTCGGTTCGAGTTATTTCGGGTCTGATATTATTCGGTTCAAATTCAGTTTCGGTTCGGTTTTGTTCGGTTCGGTTATAGTTCGGATCTATTGTGATTCAGTTGATTTTTGGTTCGGTTATTTTCGGTTCGGTTGATTTCGGTTCGGGTTAATTTCGGGTCAATGGGAGATCGGTCGGTTTTAATCAGTTTTTAGGCCGGTCAGTTTTTTACACCCTATATATAGATTTATAAAGTCAATATATTTAACTTTTTGGTGAGTTGTGCGGCTGTTCATATCCTATCTTTATTTATTTCTATTAATATCTTTTCTATATTTTGGGTTGTCTTTGGTTCGGGTCCATTCGGTTTAGTTGAAAATCGGTTCGGGCCCATTTCGGTTCAACTAAAATTCGGATCGATTTCGGTTTGGTTCGGTTTCGGATCAAATTTTGGGTCATCATGTTTGGGTCGATTTCGGGTCTCAATTCGGATAAATCGGTTCGTTTTTCGAGTCTCGGATCAAGTTTGTCAGGTCTAATTAAACCTAACTTTATCCTAACCCCAATATCCAGCCGCCGCCGCCATTCTCTGCCGCCATCCTCGCTCGTCTTTCAGCCGTCGTTACTCCATTCGTCGGCAACCAAAATAAACCGAGGCCCCAAATCAAACCTCAATCTCTAGAAACCCTAAAAAATATAATAAACCCTACCAACAACCCTTCTGCCGACCCACTCTTATCACCCATACCTCTAACCTAAAGATCATACCCTGCTGCCCTACCACAAAGCCCGAAAATCTTGCTGCCATCAGATCTGTAGAATAAAAAATAGGGAAAAGGTTGTTATTGTAACCGAACCAAAAACTTGTAAAAGGGGGGGAGAATTCAAAAAAAATCTGTAAAGTGGGGAAATGTTGTGGAAAAAAATATTTTCAAAATCAGTATGAATAAAGAGCAAAATTTTTTAAGGTAGTTCCAGTTCTTTTCTTTCGAATCAAAATGAAAAAACAACAAAATTATATTGGTTTCTTTATTTTGAAGATTAACAACCTGTATTGTTTTAAAGAAAATCAAAAACCCAAAACCTTTTTTTAAAATTCGAATAAAATTTATAATACGATTCTTAAATGCATAAAATATTCTAAATATTTAAAAAACGTTCGGTTATTTAGAATAATCGAGAAGTTTACACCCTTTATGCCCGAGAAATAATTTCTCGATTTTCTAAATAAAAAAAATCCCTTAAATATTGTGACCTAAAATGGTGGGGATATTCTTTTATTTAGGGATATCGAGAAAGTCACATCCCTTTACGCCCGAGACACGAGTTCTCGAATTCCCTAAATAAAAGAATATTACCTTAATTCTAATCATATTTAATTATTAACATAATTGACAAATAACATGTGAGTATGCATATAGATGGATGAATGGATAGATAGATAGAAATATAATGCTTAAAGTAAAACAAATTTAATATTATTAGTTATTATAAATACCTAAACAACTTCTAGTATACATATATTTACAGTAAAACAAATTTAATATTATTAGTTATTATAAATACCTAAAAAACTTATAGTATACATATATTTACATACATACTAAATATATTTTTTACCAAAATTATATATCATATATACAGTTATGAAGATAAAAAAAATATGGTATAACATTTAAAAGGTAAAACATATATATGTATTTAACATATGATACCAATTTAAATATGGTAATGATAGGAAAGGTAAAAATAATATATAAGTTAATATAATTAAAATGACAAGTATAATTCAAATTATAACATAAGTAATAAATATATACATAAAAAAAACACACACATATATATAAGGAAATGACGTGGATGTATATAAGGTAATCATACATTAAGTAATATATATATATATATATGTATATATAAAGATATGATGGCAATATATATATAATTACTATAACATGTAAAGCAAATTAGTCAAACATGTATATATAATATTAACGTATAATATAGTTACTATATATATCATATATCATTTTTAAAAAAAATAAATATATAAGGTAATATATATTATGAAACATGATTAAAGAAACATGTATTAGGGACTACAATGCATGGTCTTACAACTTGAATGGCAAAAAAATAAATAACATGGGACTGAAATGAGACAAATACAAATTATGAGGAAAAAAGTATAAATAATAGGAAATAACATGCTAAAATAATAGTGACTAAATTGAAATGAAACATAATTTAAAAGCTTAAAAAAATAAATAAAAGGACGATATTAAAAACGCAAAAAAATAGAAGGACTAAAGGTAGAATTATCCCATTGATGGAAATGAAAACGAGAAAAGAAAGGGAGGACCTGAAGCGTAATTATACCATTGACCCAAAATGCGCGGATCCTTCCCTCGGGTCAGGTCACCGCGCGGGTCATGGCCAAAACGGCACCCTTTTAGGCAACCGATTTAAAATATTAAGAAGGGTTATTAGTTTCGAAAATAGGAAAAAATAAAATAAAACAATAACCCTAAATCTATCATCCTCTTTTTTCTCTCAATACAAACCCTAACGGTGTCGCTTACCCTTATTTTCTCTAACTAACGGCGGCCGCCTTTGGAAATGAAGGCCGATCATCAGCGTTGAAGCCTCACAACGAGGAACGACACGACGACGACGGTGGTAAGCTTTCGAACCCTTTTTATTTCAATTACTTTGGTTTAAATCCAACACTAAGACATTAAATAATCGGCTAGGTACCAATTTTGGGCGGTGTGGGGGTGCTAATCCTTCCCCATCCGTAACCGACTCCCCGGCCTGAATTTTTAATCTCTGGTTTTATTTTGGTGTCCGGTCTACCCTTTTTAAAATTATCGGTGGTGACTCCATATTTTTAATTTCAAAACCAGGTAGGGGTTTTTTCAAATAAATTAAATAACAAAAAAATTTAAAACCGAAAAGAGAGCGCCAAACGAATTTGGGTGATTACAGCTGGCGACTCCGCTGGGGACCCTTTTAAAATAAAAAGAGAGTCAAGCCACGAGTCGATTATCTTTTAGTCTTGGTCGTTGGAAATTGACGAATTCGATTTTAATTTAAAATATAATTTTGTCTTTAGTTAATAGGACATGCATTTTATATTCTATAGATTTAACTGCTTTACTTTTACTGCTTAGTATAAGTGAATATAGACATAGGGTGTCAAAAGGTTTGAGAGTTTCTCCTCACACACCGTGCACTTGCATTGTATTCCATGAGCTTTCTACCCGAGCTCCGTCTTTTTTAAGTGGAAGTGTGATACCGCCTTCGTGTGGGTTACCACCATATAGGTTGGTGAATCGCTTTCGGGATATATTTCTTATGCTTTCATATGGGTTACCTCCGTATAGGCATAATGGATGTATCCCCCTGAATTGAACTTGGTCCGTTTGAATCCTATAATGGGTGAAGATCAGGGACCTTGCTACTTTTAGTAAGGGACATCGAGGGCAATTCAGGTACTCTTCCCTAGAACCGAACCTCATGTAATGGACCATATGAGCCTCGTTTTAGAAATGAAACTCGTTACAAGTTTAAAGGAGAAATACTTCTAACAATATATCAGGTAGAAATCATGCCTGGTAGGATCTTTCTTTCTGTAAATAATAATATGCTGGGTAGAAATCATGTCGGGTAGGATCTTTCTTTCTGTGAATAATAATATGCTGGGCAGAAATCATGCCGGGTAGGATCTTCCTTTCTGTGAATAATAATATGCCGGGTAGATATCATGCCAGGTAGGATATACTTTTTTGCAAATAAAAGTATGCCGGGTAGGTCTCTGATGGGCAGAAAATCATGCTCGAGTAGGTTGTACATATTTACTCTTTAGTACTTAGATACTTATTCTTGTTTTCATTTTTTATTACTCGTGTACTGACCAATTTTCTATTGTCTATATTTTTGTTTTTGCATTGCATATGCATGACATAAAAAAGGGCGTTGATTCACGAGTGGTCTACGATTAAGGAGAGTTTCATAATGAAAGGGTCAAGTGATCAGATAGACAAGACCACAAATATAGGGCAATTTCTTGAAGAGACACTAGAAGATATGAGAAGTCTTTCTTCCGAGATTCAAGCTTTAGACGTATCAGAACATGCTTACACCAATACCGAGATTAGTGAGGTGCAAGAGTTGAAAAGAAAGATGGCCGAAATGATGAGTATAATGACTGATATGGCAAAAAGGAAAAAGTCTAATGTACAAAGAGAGGAGAATGAACTGAATGAAAGCCAAAGTATGATGGCCACCAAACAAGATCATATATCTGAACAAGATGATTCTGATGAACCCAAAGGTCGGTACACCGTTGCGATCAACATCAATAGGACATCCGAAGATGCAAAGGCTTCAATTCCAAAGAAAGTAGAGGTGAGCCAAAGAAAATTCAGAGAAGAGAAAGATAAAAAGAAGACATTTCAAATTATGATGGCATACACAGATCTGCTCTCGATACTGGTCGAGAAGCGTCTTGTGACTCCAGTCTAATCCAAGCCAAAAGAGCCCCATTTTCCCAAAGGGTATAACAACAAAGCTAGGTGCAACTATCATTTAGGAGGAACGGGATATACTACCAAAAATTGCGGAACTCTAAGGAACAAAGTCATAAGTCTTGTCGAAGAATGTCTACCGAGTTTTGAAGAAGGAATCCCTAAAGCTTTCAAAAGCCTAACTAATGCTAGTGCACAAGAGCACACGAAGAGGAGTCAATTTCCAACACTCATAATCCAGTACCAAAAGCCAAGAACCAATGGTCCTTTCGATCCTATACCCATATCGTATAGAGAGCTATATCTGCAATTATTGGAGGCACGATTGGTGGTCCCATGTCACATTACACCTCTATAGCCTCCATACCCTAAATGGTATAATGCTGAAGCTCATTGTGAGTATCATGCTGGAATTAGGGAACATTCAATTAAAAACTGTACCACTTTCAAGCGTCGAGTTTAGAATCAACATGTGGAAATTTGAGAAAAAAAATCAAGATGGTTCAACTACCGTTCAAGCAGCTATGGAGCCGAAGGAGTCCAAAATTGAAAAAGATGAAAAGAGCCATTTAAGGTGTAACGCTCAAGCTAATGGATCGAAGAAAGAAATTGATTGTCTGAAAAATGAACTGAAGAGCTTAGTTTGACTTTTAAAAATTTTGGTTTGGGTGACACTCCCGATCAATGGAAAGAGGGGATTAAAGACCTAAAAAAATATATCAAATTTTGGAAAAAGAGTTCTAAGGCCAACGAGGAACGATCTAGTACCTTATCCCGTAATCTAAAAGTAATGAATAATCAATACCTTGCCCTCAAGGAAGACCTGAGAAGTAGTCAAGCCAAGATTGATACCTTGAACATGTGTACAAGTTTGCGCGGAGACATCATTGCTGAATTAAATAATAGTCAAATTGAAGTTCAAAAGCTAAAAAAGCAAGTGGATGAGCGTAACGACATTCTAGTGATGTACAAAGATCTGGTGGATGGTCTCAAGAGAGCCTTGAAAGAAAATAATGAGAAGTGGAATCTTCAGCTTCAAGAGTCTTCATAGAAGATGAAAGAAAAAGACAACTACATGAAGGACATTATTGCTGAAGCACGAAGAGTTGCTCGACAAGTGACGAACTTGGCAGATACAACAACAGAATTGAGTCAAAACGATGAGCTCTCAGAACAAAACGAGAAGTTGGCTTGGATATTAGAGAAGTTATAGAAGCTAGGCGCTAGAGCTCGACATTATCTGTAACTCTAATGTCTAATGTAACATGACCTTTTATGAAAGTTGTTCTAAGGCATTCACTCCAGAATCAACCCGTTTTCTTCATTCATATTTACATTAAGCATTGCATCTTCATTGCATTTTGCATTTTCAGCAACATAACATGTTCATTACATATAGTGCATTTGCATCCATAGACCAATTTTGATAATTTACCCTAGCACATCCAACTTAGGTCTAATTAAACCCATTATTTTAGGATCAGATCCTTTTTAGCAGAGAATAAAAGAAAAGGTCCACCCTAGAAAGAAGTTGGAAGAAAAATATGGCAAGCTTTTTAGATTGGCTGTAACTTCAGAACGAGAAAAGGCTGTCTATTTCAAGCGCTGTGTGAGTTTAGTTTCCTTCAAAAAAATAAAAAAGAGAAAAACAAAATGAGGAGTTTTTATCAAAACTATTGTTTTCCTGTTTTAACAAAATATATCTTATTTTACATCTCATTTGACAAACAATTCGTATTCTTTGATTCTTTAAACATTTTATTCATTGCTATGAGTTGGTTTTTATTTTCCTAAACAAATGTACAGATCATTTTTATGAGGTCCTTGAATTTCAATTGTAAGAATACCTTTTATTCAAATCCAATGATCAAATTCGAACAGCCTATGTCTAAAAGAAAGCAAATGTTGCAAGGTTACTACAAATGTAAACTTTTTCTGTTCTACTTAGGCGAACAAAAGGAACAAAAAGAGTGTTCAAGAAGTGGGCAGATCTCATTGGGTGAATTTACCTCTCAGGCATTGGTTGTTTAAGGTCTTTGAATCGAGTGTTGACCCTAAACTCCTACCCCTTGAAGACTATTTAGACATCCGTATGTGAGATGACGAATGGCATTCTTTCAATTCCTTTCACAAATAAGAAAATATCCATTGATGTCCCCTTTGAGCCTGGTCATTTCTTTCTAATAAAACCCAAACCAAGGACCACCCCTACACTAGGGCAAAAAAGGCATAAATTTTGTTTACTAATAAAAGCCATCCGGTCTTGATCATGTTGCACAGATAACACTTCAATTAAAGCAAGAAGCGATATCAGATACATTTAATGAGGCCAATAAAAGAACAGTTTATGCTCAAAGAGGATGACCAAATCAAGTTGAAAATTGCCAACAAGAAGGCTGAAACAATCAAGGGAGAAAATGCTACAATAAAGGAAAAGCAAGAGCCTTGAAAGATTGGTTACTCTCAAGCAGAGACAAGAGTCAATGTCTAGTTGGGATTGTATATTAGTCCACAGCTACAAAAGAAGGAAATGAACTCTAGGGTAAAAACTCAAAATGGACAGTCTAGAGCAATCCAAGTAATGAAAGAAAAAGGTTACTCCATTTGAGCATACCTAAACCCAAAATACAAGAATGAGGTTTTAATTGGAAGCATTATACCAACTTTGGTGGATTGATGTCGAGCCAAGACAAATCAGTTAGAGGTTACATGTCCTAGAGCTACAAAAGAAGAAAATGAATTTTAGGGTGAAAACCAAAAAAATGGGCAGTCTATAGTGATCCAAATATTGAAAGAAAAAAGAGTATTTCATCAAAGTGCATCCAAATTGCAAATGCAGAAGTGAGAGTTCACCAAGAAGAAATGCTCATTGGTTTCATTACCCTTAAACACTTATTTGGGCATGTATATCCTTTTTTCATACCCATGAGCCATAGCTTACATTACAAGCCTATAAAGACCATTCTGATCATACATGGATGTCTGAGTTTCGTCTCCAGGCTATATTCTGCCTAAAAGTGTTAACCTTTCTTCAAGGAACGTCAAACTTCAAGTGACTGATCGACACCAAATGAGGGAAGGATGGGGCATGGTAAGTTAATGAGATTAAGAGAGCCACTTAAATAGGGTAGAAATTAGGTATAGGAAATGTTCCTCTCAGAAGCCTAATAGCTTAGAAAGGACTTTACATGTGCTTGCGTCACTACAACCATTGTTATCCTCTAAACATATGCTTCATTCGGGTTGCTCATTGTCAATTTGAAGAAAAAATACATTTTGCACTTGATATTTGAGTGCTCAATTTTGATTTTTAAAATTTCACATTTCTAAAAAATTTAATTATTTCTTTCAAACTCTACACAAGATTTTTGCATAAATGAAAAACTCATTTTCTCAAGTTTTTGCATTTAAAACTTTTTCACCCTAAATGTCCAAAATAAGGCAAACCCGGCATGTTGGGTCGAAGAACAAGAACATTAGTAGGGCATTATTTTCCACAAACATCACAAAATTAGAAGAGTAAGCTTAATAGAACTCATGATTCACGAAAAGAAAACACTCAAAGTTGACACTCGCCCGAAGAGGTGATTTCCAAAAGAGACAATCAAACTTGAGAGAGGTTGGGGCATCGTTCGACAAGATTGACCTTATCAGTCAACAGAACAAAACTTGGGGCATAAATGCTAAGAGGCCTGATATGACCAGCTAGAGTCACGGTGCATTCCTTTTAAAGTCAAGCTATAATCAACTGCATTGCATGTTATTCATCTTTGTATCAAGCATTTAAGTTAAATTACATATGTACACCATAAAATAGGGTTATACTCTGCCATATATAAAACAAGAATGATTTAAATATGGTGAATCCTCAATCAAGAAAGGAAGCCAAACTGCAAGGAGATTGATCCCTCAATGTGAAATCAAAAAAAAATCAAGGCAAAGATCTGAAATGCTCTTTTGAAAATATCTAGAGCATGAACCCAAAAGGGATGCATTTGGTATTCAAAATGAAGTTCCAACAAACTCCAGCATCCTTGACAGGAAAGAGTGGGGCAAAAGCGGTATGGCATCCTTGACACAAGGGAGCAGATCACTGTCAGCAAGTTCCAGTATCCTTGATATGAGTGAGTGAAGCATATTATTTTTGACAAGTCCCGAGTATCTTTGACACGAAAGAGTGAAAAAAAGAAAAGAATGAAAAAAGGAAAAAAGAAAGAAAAAGAAAAAAAAACAAGGTGAAAATCGAGAAAGGCACATTAAAAAGAACATTTTTGAAAATATCGTAGGCACGAACCCAAAAGAAAGCCTAGGACATTCGAAATAATGAAACCACATTTATCTCATCTCCCTGAAGAGACAGCGGAATGAGAACCAAGATGAGTTCATATCCCTGAAGAGGCAATGGAATGGACCCGATGTAAAGTTGTATCTCTAGAGGAGCAGTGGAACAAACTTCATCACATTTGTCTCATCTCCTTGAAGTAGTAGCGGAATGAGAACCAAGACAAGTTTATCTCCCTAAAGAGGCAGCCGAATGGACCCAATGTAAAGTTTGTATCCCTGGAGGAGCAGTGGAACAAACTTCATCATATTTGTCTCATCTCCCTGAAGTGGCAGCAGAATGAGAACCAAGACGAGTTCATCTCCCTAAAGAGGCAGCGGAATGGACCTGACATAAAGTTTGTATCCCTGAAAGAGCAGTGAAACAAACTTCATCATATTTATCTTATCTCCCTGAAGTGGCAGCAGAATGAGAACCAAGACGAGTTCATCTCCCTAAAGAGGTAGCGGAATAGACCCGACATAAAGTTTGTATCCCTGGATGAGCAGTGGAATAAACTTCATCACATTTATCTCATCTCCCTGGAGTGGCAGCGGAATGAAAACCAAGACGGGTTCATCTCCCTGAAGAAGTAGCGAAATGGACCCGATATAAAGTTTGTATCCCTGAAAAAGTAGTGAAACAAACTTCATCATATTTATCTCATCTCCCTAGATTGGCAGCGGAATGAGAACCAAAACGAGTTCATCTCCCTGAAGAGGCAGCGGAATGGGCCCGACATAAAGCTTGTATCCCTGGATGAGAAGTGGAACAAACTTCATCATATTTATCTCATCTCCCTAGAGTGGCAGTGGAATGAGAACCAAGACTAGTTTATCTCCCTAAAGAGGCAGCAAAATAGACTAGACATAAAGTTTATCTCCCTGAAAGAGTAGTGGAACAAACTTCATCATATTTATCTCATCTCCCTGGAGTGGCAGTGGAATGAGAACCAAGACAAGCTCATCTCTTTGAAGAGGCAACGGAATAGACCCGACATAAAGTTTGACTCCCTGAAGGAGCAGTGGAACAAACTTCATCATATTTATCTTATCTCCCTAGAGTGGCAGTGGAATGAGAATCAAGACTAGTTTATCTCCCTGGAGCCATAGCGGAGCAAACTTCAGATGTAATCAAAAAATATTTTTGTTTGAAAAAAATTCTAAAAAAATAAAAAATAAAAAAAACAACAAATCAAAAAAAGAGAGAGAGAGAGAAAATGGTGAGCAATAAGGTATTTGTTTTCGACCAAGCATCATTGTACTTTGGTAAGTCTCAACCTAGAAAGCAGAGGATCAGATTGATCGAAGAACTCAACATCCTCGAAGAGCGAAGATCGAAGACCTACCGAAGACTGAAGAGCGAAGATCGAAGACAGAAGACCGACGCTGAAAAAGATAAGCAGCGAGCCGAACTCATTTTGTTTCCCCAACCCTCATTTTAAAGATTTTGCTTCCCCAAGAGTGACAAGGTGGATAAGTCAAGTCAAGAAAGAAGATCTGTGTCGAAGAGAAAGAAGATCTACCGAATAATGAATACATGTATCAAGAGGAGAAGCTCAGTCGGACCAGACAAAACGGGTCATTTTTAGTCTTTGCTCTATTGCTGTTACACAACAATAAGCACAGAGGGGCAGTTGTAATAACCCGTTTTCAACCCAAACCCATGAACCCTAAACTAAACCCAAATACTCAAACAAAACTAACCCGAAAACCTATAACCAGACTCGGTTCTCTTAAAAACCCTAATATTAAACCTAACTTTATCCTAACCCTAACCCTAATATCCAACCACCATCGTTATTCTCTGTTGCCGCCGCCGCTCGTCTTTCGGCCGTCGTTACTCTGTTCGTCGGCAACCAAAATAAATTGAGGCCCCAAATTAAACCCCAATCCTTAAAAACCCTAAAAAATATAATAAACCATACCAACAACCCTTCTGTCGACCCACTCTTATTACCCATACCTCTAACCTAAAGACCATACCCCGTTGCCCTGCCACAAAGCCCGAAAATCTTGCTTCCATCAGATCTGTAGAATAAAAAATAGGGAAAGGGTTGTTATTGTATCGGTTATAAGAACCGAACCAAAAACTTTTAAAGGGGGAGAATTCAAAAAAAAAATTGTAATGTGGGGAAAAGTTTTAGAAAAAAATATTTTCGAAATCAATATGAATAAAGAGCAAAATTTTTTAAGGTAACTCCAATTCTTTTCCAGTTCTTTTCTTTTGAATCAAAATGAAAAAACAACAAAACTATATTGGGTTCTTTGTTTTGAAGATTAAAAAACCGGTATTGTTTTAAAGAAAATTAAAAACCCCAAAACATTTTTTAAATCAAAGTAATCGAAATAAGAAAGGGTTCGAAAGCTTACCACCGTCGTCGTCGTGCCATTCCTCGCCATGAGGCTTCAACACTGATGATCGACCTTCATTTCCAAAGGCGGCCGCCGTCGGTTGAGAGAAAATAAGGGCGAGCGGAGCCGTTAGGGTTTGTGTTGAAAGAAAAAAAAGAGGGTGATAGATTTAGGGTTATTGTTTTATTTTATTTTTTACCCATTTCGAAACTAATAACCCTTCTTAATATTTTAAATCAGTTGCCTAAAACGGCGCCGTTTTGGCCATGACCTGCGCGGTGACTCGACCCAAGGGGAGGATCCGCGCATTTTGGGTCAATGGTATAATTACGCTTCAGGTCATCCCTTTCTTTTCTCGTTTTCATTTCCATCAATGGGATAATTCTACCTTTAGTCCTTCTAATTTTTTGCGTTTTTAATATCGTCCTTTTATTTATTTTTTAAGCTTTTAAATTATGTTTCATTTCAATTTAGTCACTATTATTTTAGCATGTTATTTTTTATTATTTATGCTTATTTCCTCATGATTTGTATTTGTCTCATTTCAGTCCCATGTTTTTTTTTTTTGCCATTCAAGTTGTAAGACCATGCATTGTAGTCCCTAATACATGTTTCTTTAATCATGTTTCATAATATATATTACCTTAAATATATATATATTTAAAAATGATATATGATATATATATAGTAACTATATTATACGTTAATATTATATATACATGTTTGACTAATTTGCTTTACATGTTATAGTAATTATATATGGGTAAAACTTTGATACATAGGCTGTGTAAAATTAATTTTACACATGCCTGTGTATTTACACTATAAAAACTCAAATCTTAAATTCCTAACTCTAACCCTAAAAAAACTAAACCCCGCACTCTAAACCCTAAACCCTAAATTCTAAACACTAACCTTGAATTCTAAACACTACAACCTAAACCCCTAAACCTTAAACCCTAACCCCTAAAACTAAAAGGCACGTATAAACTAAAGTTTACATGGCATGTGTATCAAAGTTTTTTCATTATATATATATATATATATATATATATATATATATATATATATATATATATATATATATATATATATATATATATATATTACTTAATGTATGATTACCTTATATACATCCACGTCATTTCCTTATATATATATATATGTTTTTTATGTATATATTTATTACTTATGTTATGATTTGAATTATACTTGTCATTTTAATTATATTAACTTATATATTATTTTTACCTTTCCTACCATTACCATATTTAAATTGGTATCATATGTTAAATACATATACATGTTTTACCTTTTAAATGTTATACCATATTTTTTATCTTCATAACTGTATATATGATATATAATTTTGGTAAAAAAATATATTTAGTATGTATGTAAATATATGTATACTAGAAGTTGTTTAGGTATTTATAATAACTAATAATATTAAATTTGTTTTACTTTAAGCATTATCTATCTATCTATCTATCTATCTATCTATCTATGCATACTCACATGTTATTTGTCAATTATGTTAATAATTAAATATTATTAGAATTAAGGTAATATTCTTTTATTTAGGGAATTCGAGAACTCGTGCCCCGAGCGTAAAGGGATGTGAATTTCTCGATATCCGTAAATAAAAGAATATCCTCGCCATTTTAGGTCACAATATTTAAGGGAATTTTCTTTTATTTAGAAAATCGAGAAATTATTTCTCGGGCGTAAAGGGATGTGAACTTCTCAATTATTCTAAATAACGGAACGTTTTTTAAATATTTAGAACATTTTCATGCATTTAAGAATCGTATTTTAAAGTTTATTCGAATTCGAAATTTCCAACACTAAGACATTAAATAATCGGCTAGGTATCAATTTTGGGCGGTGTGGGGTGCTAATCATTCTCTATCCGTAACCGACTCTCGGACCTGAATTTTTAATCTCTGGTTTTATTTTGGTGTTCGGTCTACCCTTTTTAAAATGATCGGTGGTGACTCCATATTTTTAATTTTAGAACCGGACAGGGGTTTTTTCAAATAAATTAAATAACAAAAAAAATGTAAACCGAAAAGAGAGCGCCAGACAGATTTGGGTGATTACACATTCCTCACGACTTGATAGTGTAGTTTTTTCGAAATCGTCTAAATCCTTTTTTAGGGTTTAGAATTTAGTTTTTTTCGAAATCGACCGTATGCAAATAGTTCGAATTCTCTTTTCAAGATTCGTAACATCATTAATCATTGTCCTGAATCTTATATACTGTTTAGATCCATTGCCAAATTAGGCGCAGAGCCTGGGATACACTAACCCTATTATCCCCAAATTGTTTTTGAAAAATATTTTGATACAGAAACGGTTAATTTTAGAGTTTAGGCCTAAGGTTAGAGTAGTTTTAGAGATAATGATTATACATTTTACAATTTAAGAGATGAATGTTGCATAATTTTTTTTACACGTTTGTGTATCGAAATGTTTTTTTTTTAATTACCAATTTTAAACAATGTCTTTTACTTTCTGGTTTGGGCAGACAACATCAAGGCGTCTTGCAGAGAGGAAGGTGGAGAAGTTCCAGAAGAACATAACAAAGAGAGGAGCTGTGCCTGAGACAACCACAAAGAAGGGGAACGATTATCCTGTTGGCCCTGTACTGCTTGGCTTCTTCATTTTCGTCGTCATTGGATCCTGTAAGGATTCTTTTCCGTCATATTTCTGTATTCAGTATCTTCCTTCTTAATATAACAAATACTACAATGTATGAATTTTTTATACTACTACGGTCAGCTCGTCCAGGATAAGTTCTTGATGTGCGTTGATTTGTGCCTGTGTACGGATTATGCTTATTGTTTCTTCATTTGTGCTGGTGTAAGTACGTATTATGTGCATTGTGTGGTGCATGATATACTGATCAAGTTGTTTTTATTCACTGTAACAGCTCTCTTCCAGATTATCAGGACAGCAACCAGCGGAGGCATGGCATAAGTCTGCACAAGCAATGTTAAGAAATTGCAGAGACTGGTTTCGTAATGTCCTCCTTTTCTGTTAGTTTGTAGGGAATATAAACTTACTAGAAAAATTGTTACGTTGTGAAACATTGAATTTGAATAAACACCTCCCCTTCCGTGGCGGTTCATTCTTTACATGCTACTTTTTGCCTATTTCATTTATGCATAATGGGATGGGCTAAATGCTTAAGCATCTTATGACAGTTGAGCATTCATAGTCTGAGATAAGTTGGTAAAACTTTAACTTGATTTTTGTCGGGTCAGATTGGAATTTTTTTACCCCTCTTATTGTCTATTTTGTTAAAAGTCCAAGTTTTAGTCCTCAAGCAAGAGCGAGGACAAATCACCGCAATCGGATAATTCACACTATGTAACTACCCCCTGTGGTGCAAGCCTTAAGCCACTCCCTGCTAATCACATTGTATGTAACCAATGGGTCATTTGTCTTGATCTCAAGTGCAACATGATCAAACCTTTGTTGCCCGAGCAAGTCATTCGAACTTGCTTCCCGTAAAACTCTAAGCACCATATGTTTGGCATTCTGTCAAGCTCCTTCCACAAGAACGTCATCTTCTGCAGCTCCCATATGCAGACGCATTTTTTGTCTGCAATCAATGACGATGAGCATGATCTTGCCCTTATACTCTGCAAGTGAGTGGACACTCAGATGTAACACGGCTGGGATAATATATTGTTTGCATACCCCAGTATCCATGTTGTAGGAAGGACACAATCCCTTCAGGGTCTGGCCGCATGAAGTAAAGTGTGCTCTCAACAGAAACAGCTTGTGACTGAAAGTTATGCGATGGCGACATCTTAATGTTTAAGGGCATGCTTCCCGGTCGATTCCATGAATTCTTCACCTAGTCATAAGCTTCGCACTCTCCGTCATCTCCCATTTGCGGCAAACTGAGCGGAAGCGGAAGATTGTGGCAATGGGAAGTCTAGCAATGACAGCTTCAAAGAGGTCTTCAGGGAATTCTTTCCAAATATCTTGTTCCAAAACCTCCGCATCCGGTTTATCAGTACTAAAATGCAACTTCTCTTGGTTCCACTCCTTTCGTGATTTCATAATTAATCATGTTCCTGCTTTCTACTTAAACTTGAAAAAACCCTAAATGATTACCAGACAATTACAATAAGTTCAAGATCATTAAGCATTTGCATGTTTACAGCATTATTAGATGTGTCAATTCCACCATTGATCACCATCATATCATAATCCATATGGTAAACTTCTTGAGTAATTATGATGTGTATTAAAAAGATGGTATATTTTAAGTACCTAAAAAAGTAGTTTACTTTCACCGAAATATATTTTAAGTACTTAGACTATGAACCTGGTAGAAAAGAGTATGATGTTATCCTTAGACGAATTAGATTCGAGTAGTTTGTCTACGTATTGTGTGCTCGTTATTATCTAAAATTAATAAACAAATATTATCATATAATCACACTAGTCAATTAAAATAATACTTAAATGAAAAGTCAATATACTTTAAAGGATAATTATTTCATATACATGCGGTGAAAATAAAAAGTTTTCACAAATGCTTTTGTTTTATGGTTTAGGGTTAGATTTTAGTGTTTAGAAGTTAGGAGTTTAAGTTTAATGGTTTAGAATTGATGAGTTGTGGTTAAAATTTAGGGTTGATAGGTTAAAACCTAAATCCCTAACCATATTACCCCAAACTATAAACCCTAACCTCTAAACCATCAATTTTGACTATAACCTCTAAATTATAAGTCCCTATACATAATCCCCTAAATTCTAACCTTAAACCCTAAAATTGAGACTCTTGTGAAAACTTTTGTTTCCGTCGCTTACGTATTAAATATAAATTATACTTTCAATACTCATTTGTGATATAAAACCTTACCAAAAATACATGTGAATATTCTTTTTTTTTAAGAAAAATATATGAATATTCGAATCTCTAGTGTAAGGACACAATAATACACTCTTTACATTGGTCCACTTCTAATGGGTATACAGAATTATTATTAATTTATAAATAGACTTTGGACATATAGCCCTAGATATCTAAGTGAGGCCCAAAATTAAGTCCCTTATGGTATGGCCTTCATCATGTGGAAAAATGAATTCCACAACAATATAATAGCTGCATATTCAGTAGGGTGAGAATTGAGTGGAGAATATCTGGGGATCCGAATTGATAAAATGGGGAATAATTAAAATCTTTATCTACGGGGATGGGGACGGAAAAGTTTTATACCGGAGTTCAAATGGGTATAGGGATGGGAATTGCTATATTCGAACCGTAAGAATAATTGAATCATAACCATATAAATAACCATGGGGATCTTCAAAAATATCCGCAAGGATCTCGATATTTTACAAAAATTTCAAAAAATATACACTTATTTATCTATATACCACTAATATATAACTTAATAAAAAAAAACTAACTATATTATTATCACTTTCAACTTTCTCTCAAACCTAGCCACACTCAAGTTTCTCAACATGTTTCTATCTTAGTTTTTAGATATAAGTTAAAACCCTCGTCTAAATCTTCCTCAACACAACACCCTTTCAATCTTCATCATCTCGTAACTGCTTCCAATCAAAGTAACTAAATTTTATAATTGGAACTGAATTGGTCATTTATTTTGGTCAGAAAATAGTAATTTTGTTTATTTTTTTTTTGGGATGGGATTCCCTGAAAACCGTGAGGATCCGCTCGAAGAGAGTATGGGTACGAAAAAATCTTCGAAACATTTAATGTGGATTTCTCAAAACCGAAACCACAAGTATTGGAGACGGAGTAGGTAATGCAAAATTGTCCCAGTTCCACCCGATTTCCACCCTAATATTCAGTATATTACTAAAATATACCAGTTCATTATGTTTCGTAAAATCATATCAAATTTCAAAATATATAAACTTATTCATACATTTTAGACCAAACTCAAATCTAGTGTGATTTTAATCTAAAGCTCAAATATAATATAAATTGAGATATGCTGTTAACATATGCGTTAGTCTTTAAACTAAATATTACAAAACAACTCAAATATGTGTAAAGCAATAGATACAATTGAAAAATGATACGTTTAGAGCACTAAGCAATGCTAAACAACTAATTTTTAGAGAAAAATATATTAAAAAACATTTTTAGCTCAAACATAAAAATTAATAATTCTAATTAGTACATTAAAAAAATACATTTTTAAGTTCAAATTACAATTTTAGCTTTCATTTTTAACATTTTAAGAACCTTGATAAAAATGAATAATCCTCTTAAATTCTTCCCCAACACACTCTTAAGGTGCGTTTTGGATCACGGAGTGTAAGATTACCTGTGAAAATTGGATTCCTAGAATTTAACATTACTTGACATATTATTGGGAATGCTACATTATCTTGTTTGGTTTAATTGGCATGAATATGAGATGACAATGTTTGATTAGGAGAATATAAGGTTGTCCGAAAGTAAATTTGACCAAACTGTCCTTATGATGTATTTGCCTTTAGACAAGTTAAATTTCCCATATATAATTGAAAATATTTATATGAAAATACATATAACTACTTCGATTGCACTAAGTAAATTTTAGGGGGGGGAAATATGTAACAAAATTTTAATATAATTAGTATGTTAAACCTATATTCTTTTTTTGAACAAGTTAAACCTATATTCTTAAATAATTGTCATAAGTATTAAATTTATTTATATATGAGATATAACATCATATGAAAAAATATAGGTTTAAAGTAAGATTTTATTAAAATTTAGTAAAAAATATAGTAAAAAATATACTTATAACAATTATTTAAAACTTATACAAAGTAAAATTTAAATTCACATTTCATTGTGAGATTAGATTAATGATATTATTAATCTCTTTTATATTTCAAGAACATGTGATAAATTTATATTTTTCAATTGTTGTAGTTGAAATTTTTTACTATTAACTCGGGATAATAATCTTAAAAGGTAAAATCAACCAAAAGATGTTTAAAGTGTTTTTATGATTTTATATAAATATAATTATATATTTTGATATTATAATCATTCAGAATATATAATTTATTTTATAAAAAATATGTATATTTATATTTTTTGGCAATATCTTTATATTTATTTATTATCTTATGTTTTAACTTCGTGCCTTATTTTTTAAATATTTATTTATTTGTATGTACTCATGTCTTATTTAATAATTCAAAGTAGTAACTAAAAAAAGGAAGGACATGATTGAAATGTTTCATTAGATCTGGTTTTAATACATATTTATTTTGGTGGTTAGTATTTATATATTATGGTTTTTAAGGCAAATAATTTTTATGTATTAGCATTTAATACATTGGTTGTGTATAATTTTAAGGGTGTGTTTGGTTCATGAAATATAAAATTACCTTCGGGAATAAGATTCTTAAAATATAACATTACCTTATGTATGACTGAGAATATTACATTGCATTGTTTGGTTATTTAGCAGGAATGTAAATTTGTAATCTTTGGTTTGAGGAATATAAGATTATCTAAATGTATATTTTACCAAATTGTCCTTATGGCATATGTTTTTTAACAAATTAAATTATTAATTCAAAATGAAAATATTTACACGAAAATTTATAAAACTATATTTGTTACACTAAATTTGGAGAGAGAAATTATATTTAACTCATTATTAATATAATTAGTACATTAAAATTATATTTTAAAATAATTTTATAAATATTTTATTTATTTATATTTATGCCTATGCCATATGACAATATTTTCTGCAATGATCTAAGCTTTTATATTTTTTTCCAATTGATCCAAACATTAAGTTGTTACTTTTTCTACTTTTTTTGTTAATTGCTTTTGTTTTATCAAATTACAGATTTTAACACAATTGTTCCATATTAAAAAGAACATGCAATTTGTTCTTAAAAGAAATTAGAATTTTAATTTTTAAATATGAACAAACATCAGAACTTTGATTGGATGATAGTATTAGGCGTCGGTGACGAATAGCAAGCAAAGGAATTTTCAAGGAATTTGGCGAACGCTGAGAAAAGAAAATGAAGGACGCAGATGAAAAATTTAGGGTAAACTAACCAAACTATAGTTTATTTCCTATGTTGGTCACTGAACTATTTTTTTTGGCAAAAACATCACTAGCGTTATGTTTCCTTCCTATTTTGGTCACCGGCTGTTAAAAACTTAACAGTTTTGCTGACGTAGAATTTTTTTTTTTTAAATTTTCTATGTCATTTCTTCTCTCTCCTCATAAGCAATGTATGTTATTTTATAATATTTTTATTCAAACTAACATGATGGTGACATGTCACAGCCTATTAGTGGAATAAAAAAATGAAAAATCAAGCCCCTTATGTAGCCAGAGAGATTCGACTAATAGGCAGTTTACACATGCCACCATCTTATTAGGCAGTTACACGTGTCACCATCTCTCTGGCTGCATAAGAGGCTTGATTTTTCATTTCTTTTATTCCACTAATAGGCAGTGATACGTGTCACCATCTTGTTAGTTTGAATAAAAATATTATAAAATAACATATATTGCTTATGAGGAGAGAGAAGAAATTACATGAAAAATTTTAAAAATAAATAAAATTCCACATCAGCAAACCCGTTAAGTTTTTAACGGCCGTGACCAAAATAGGAAGGAAACATAACATTAGTGATGGTTTTGCCAAAAAAAATAGTTCGGTGACCAAAATAGGAAGGAAACATAACGTTAGTGATGTTTTTGCCAAAAAAAGTTCGGTGACCAAAATAGGAAAGAAACCATAGTTCGGTGACTAATAGTGTAGTTTACCCAAAATTTTATTATTTTAAGGGTATTTTTGTCTCAAATGCCCGGAATTGTTTAATACCTAAGAAAATAAAAGGAAATGACACATTCATGGTAAAAAGCTCAAAAAGCTCTACTATAGGGAATGTTTTAGTACCCCTTGGAGGGAATTCTTCATACCAAACGTAGGTATGTAATTCTGGAAAAGATTATTTCTCTTGATAATATTTTTTTCCGCGAACCAAACGCCTCCTAAACATCATCAATAAATTAAAACTTTTAAGAATAAAATAAAATTATATATCATTGCTTTAAATATAAATTGTTTTTTTTTCTGTAAGTAAAGTCCAAATTTTATACCTAATAGTAAGTAATTTTACAACGTGACTATTGTGGGTATGTATGTGGTACAACATCCCAATTTTATGGCTAAAAAGCGATAAATTTCGAAATTTGTCCAAACAACTTAAAATATTATATTTTTTATCACTTTAGATATTTTTCTTCGACAAATTTTAAAACTAACTATTTTTAACCGTAAACTAAAATGTCATTCTTTAGACTCGCCCAACTATTACGTGAGATGATGTATCTTTCCAAAATGAAGCATTAATTTGGTGTTATCAAGATTTCCAACACACCTATATTTGTTGGAAGGTAAGTAACAAGATGTTGAGTACTTCCTATACAATGAATGATATGGATTTTCAAAGTTAAAGTTTGGTGCAACGCCGGTGGTAATGTTTTCATTGGGCTGTAATATGAAGCAATAAACTAATACAAATTGTCTATTTCTTTTTAGTGTCCTATACGATGTTAATATTAAAATATTATATTTAAGTATCTAAGTTTATGGTTTAAGGTTAGTGTTTAGATTTTAAGGTTTAAAGTTTAAAATTTAAGATTTATGATTTAGTGTTAGAGTGTATGTTTTAGTTTTTTTAGTGTTAGGACATACATAGATGAATAAAAATCATGTCTCTTTTCGGTGTCATTTTTTATGCCCAACATTAAAAACTTAAGTTTATGGTTTATTGTTAAAGTTTAATGTTAAAATTTAAGGTTATATTTTAGGGAATTTGGGGTGGAGTGTATTTTTTATAGTTTAGGGTTTAAGATTTATTATTTAAAATTTAGGATTATGCCTTAAATTTAAATTTTTAGTGTCTAGGCATAATAAGAAACATCGAGAAAGGACATAAATGTTGTCACATAGATGCACCAAAAAAAAGAAGGAAAAAAAACTTTTATTCACAACCAACTCTCACCAAAACCAAAAATAAAAAGCATAACGACAGTCTTCTTACATTTTAATTGTTTCTTTCTTACTTATAATCCCATGCACAATTCATGATTACCAATTTATTATTACAATCTGACATCCCATTATAAAGCAAAGGCCAGGCCACTAGTCTTTCAATCCATTCCCTGTAGTTCTTTGTATCAGCTATGGAAACTCCGATGCAATTTTCCAAAGACGACGATGAACATGTTTTCCGTAGCAAATACCCAGAGGTTTCGGTGCCGGATAACTTGACATTGCCCGAATTTGTTCTCCAGGATGCTGAGTTATACGCCGACAGGGTAGCATTCGTAGAAGCGGTGTCTGGGAAATTGTATACGTACGGTGATGTGGTTTGAGACATGGAAAGATTCGCAAAGGCCTTGAGCTCGCTGGGCCTTAGGAAAGGCGATGTGGTTTTGGTGTTACTACCTAATATTGCAGATTATGGCGCTGTTGTTCTCGGAATCATGGCTTGTGGCGGTGTTTTCTAGGGTGCAAACCCGGCATCGCACCCGCCGGAAATAATGAAACAAGCCAATGCTGCAAATGCTAAGTTGATAGTAACGAACGGTCCAAATTACGAAAAGGTGATGAAATTAAGTTGCTCCAGGCCGCTTAAAATCTATGGAATCTAACAATGGAAAACATTATACTGTACTTGGAATTACAGGTGAAAGGTCCGGAGCAACCTGTTATCGTGCTAGGTGATGAGTGAATTGAAGGCGCCACGAATTGGGTCGAGCTGCTGGAAGCCGGGGATTGTGCTGCCACGGGCACTCGGTTTTCTAAGGAAAAAGTTCTCCAGAGTTATCTATGTGCCCTTCCATTCTCTTCAGGCACAACAGGGATTTCAAAGGGTGTAATGCTAACTCATTGGAACTTAGTGGCTAACTTATGCTCATCTCTCTTCAGTGTCGGAACCGAAATGATCGGTGAATTCACCATATTAGGCCTAATTCCGTTCTTCCACATTCACGGTATAGCTGGAATTTGTTGCGCCACACTTCGGAACAAAGGGAAAGTGGTAGTCATGAATAGGTTCGATCTCCGGACTTTTCTCAACGTATTGATCACACAGGAGATTATATTCGCCCCCATTGTGCCACCAATAATTCTGGCCCTGGTTAAGAACCCCATAGTCGACGAATTCGATCTCAGTAAGCTCAAACTCAGGGCTGTAATGACTGCAGCAGCTCCATTAGCCCCCGAGCTTCTAGTCTAGTTCGAAAACAAGTTTCCCTGTGTTCAAGTTCAAGAGGTGAGACCAGTGGCCCTTTTTAGTCACCTGAATTTCATGATTTGGCTACGGAAATATATATAGTATATATCTATATATCTGTTTAATATTGTTTGCTAATAGGCATATGTACTAACCGAGCATAGCTGCATCACACTCACCCATGAAGACCCCATGAAAGGTCATCACACTGCAAAAAAAAAACTCAGTTGGGTTTATACTTGTCAGAAGCCAATGTGTAATGCAATGTGAAAAAAAACATCCAACAAACAATAGTGTTTCCAATATATCATAATAAGATCATTTGAAAACATATTCAATTGTCACTTACAGGTTATTATAAGAACAAGGAGGAGACTAATCGAACCATCGACAAGAACGGCTGGCTACACACCGGTGACATTGCTTATTGTAATCACTCATTTTTGACCGGGTTTTAGTGTTATTATAATAGTAAAATTATATATATAAAAAAACAAAAAAAGCAAAAAAAATAATAATAATAATAATAAAAGGGGGAGGGGAGTGGAGCACAAGGCTCCACGTCACCCTTCTCCCCCTATAAATAGAGGAGGCAGCAGCAGCAAAGAAAGCAAGGAAATTGCAACAATTGCAATTAGAATCGGCAGGGCAGGCCAATTCGGCTAGCCCAGGACCGGGGTAATATCCTCGGTCCTAACCGGTTCGATCGGGGTCCTATTTTAGGTCCGATCTAGTTAATATTTTTGAAGAGGTCGTGGTAGATCTCGGTGGGGTTCAGCCGGGGTTCGTCGTTCGAGCTCCTAGTTAGGTATATTTTCTTCCCTTTTTTATTAGTATTGTAATTTTTATAATTTAATGAAGTATTAGTTATCTTAAAATTGTAGTCTTATTTTTTATTTTGTATGTTTATGTTTTAGATTAATATTTAATATGTTTTAAATTTGTGTTTTACATTAATATTTTATTTATGTTAGATATGTTTTTATTTATGAGTTAGATTAATATTTATTTATGTATGTTTTAGAATAGTATTTTATTTATGTTGAGTTTGTTTTTATTTATGTGTTAGATTAATATTTATGAATGTTAGTATTTTATTTATGCTAGATATGTTTTTATTTATGAGTTAGATTAATATTTATGTATGTATGTTTTAAATTAATATTTTATTAGATTAGTATTTTATTATGTTAATATTTATTTGCATTGTATTTAAATTATTTCCCATGTTTTATATTTTGCTCACTAAGTTTGCATATCGAGATATAAATTGTCAATGCGGTGCCCTTTTATCCGAGCGTAAACAGGGCCAGTATCAGGCGTAGTGATAGTGGTTGGGCGTTTACTCTCGGATAAGGGGACCCTTAAAATTTATTCGCAATTATGACCGAATTTTAAAATAATCGTCACTTTAATCCGAAAAATCTAATATTAATAAAGCGGTAATTATTAAAGTACCAATTTTGGGCGGTGTGGGGGTGCTAATCCTTCCCCATCCGTAACCGACTCCCGAACCCAATCTTTATGAATCTCTGGTTTTATGGTGTCCGGCCTACCTAAGTGGCCGGTGGCGACTCCATTTTTTAAATGCGGTTTCTTTTAAAACCCCATGGAATAAATATTTTATCCAAAAGAATCACGAACACCCTTTCACAAACACCCTTCAAAAACGCCACGTTTTATTTAGCGATGAGAAAAAGAGGGACATCGCTACAGATGGCGACTCCGCTGGGGACAATTTTTTGTTTTTCAAAAACAAATGAGAGTCAAGCTTTTAAAATAATTACCGCTTTATTAATATTAGAAATTCTGGGTTAAAGTGACTATTAAATTAACATTAGGTTATAATTGCGCGTTTATTTTAACGCATTTAAAATATGGCATATAAACCCGTTTTTTTAAGTGGGGGAAAACGCTAATGCTTTCGTGGAGATATCGTTCTCCCATATGGGCCTAGCAAGTACCTTCGGGGCTCGAGTACCTTATGCTTTCGTAAGGATAACGTTCCTTCGTAGGGGCATAAGCGAATGGGTCCCCCTGAATTGAACCCGGTTGAAAGGAGCCTATAATGGGTAATGATCGGGGGTCTTGCTACCCTTAGTAGGGGACAGCAAGGACAATTCGGGTACCTCCTAGCACCAACACTGCATGTAGAGAACATAGAAACCCACCCTGTTAGAGCCATGCGGATAACCTTAGGTGTTTTAGACTAGATAAATAGGGTCGTTTTGTTTATTTACCTTATTTAATTTGTCATTTTATTTATTATTTTTATCCGGTACTAACTCATTTTTTGTGTTTTATTTTTATTTTACACATATTTTTGTTGCATTATCATTGCATCCACATTACATAGAGGTGTTGATTCAAGTGGTTTGCCCGATTAGAAAATCTTTCATCATGGAAAAAAGGTGTCTTAGGAAGGATGGCATCGATCCAGTTGTATGACATTGGTCAGAGATTAATCAACAGATCCGAGGTAACGATTTGCCGAACAAGCGTGTAGTACCAAAGTATACACACGAGACCCTGATGGTGGACATACAACAAGCTACAAGGTGTGTGAATGACTTAACTACCGAAGCCGCGACTCTCCGACCTTTCGTAACCCCGGACATGGAAGAAGCACCAAGGTTTATCAAGTTACTTAGAGCTGTCAAGGAGCTAGGAGGTAGAGCTAGGGATTATGTGTAGAACTTTATTTTGTAATTAAGACTTTGTAATAGACTATTTTTGTAATAGGGACTCCTTTTGTAATATGGATCTTTTTGTAATCTGGACCCTTTAATTCCCATGAAAGTCGTTCGAAAGGGTGATTACCAGCGGAATCAACGCCTTTATTTGCATTCATGTTGCATATTGTTGCGCGTAATAAGTGCTACGCAATTGTGCAAGTATACACGTCGCAAGTTATAGTATAAAAGATATCGTCTCCACAGGGATTGGTGCCACTTCAAGAATCTAGTCTCTTGCACTGTAAAAAGTAAAAACACAAGTAAAGGATTATCGAAGTTTAACTAATTACTAATCTAGAAAGCAATAAAATAAAATAAAAGATGAATTCAATTGAGAGAGATAGGCTAGGTTATCGTGAGTTGAGGTGTGATAGCCAATTGGATTGTCTTGGTAAAAGAGTGCATGGGCAACTCAGTTGCCGTGGCGACTTGCACAACGGGGTTGCCTTGGCAACTAATTGATGGTTGCTTGGGCGACTAGTTGGGCAACTACTTGGGCGACTGGGCAGCAACTTCAAGGTTCGGCGGAGCGTTCTTCAATGGTTTCTTCTTATCCCTAAGTCGAAACTCTAGCTACTTGTGCATGCCTTGATAATACATCCCTGCGTGAATCAAGGGTGAACAACAACCAATCTTGCGCTCCTCTTAGCCGTTGAAATCCTTAACTTATTCCTAAGCCGGATTAATCTTCACCATCATTGGATTGCATAAAGATCATATTCATTCGTTTCTTGAATCTAACTCTCCCGATATTAGATAAATGGATGAAATCACGAGATCCTCTCCCAATTCACTCGCAAGCAATAATAGGAACCAAGAATGAATAAACCTTGAAATAGAAAAGTGCAAACTCTTATTACCTAAACAAAAACCAATAGTTTCTCACAACCACAAAACACAATAACCATAGCCAAGTAAATTTAGTTCATGGCTAGGTTCCAAAGAAACACAAGATAATTAATCCCTAGCATGAACCCAATCGAACAAAGATGAAGGAAGAGGCTTGTCAAAATCCTCCTTGCCCTTGATGCTTGTCGAAAATTCTCTCCTCTTGCCCTACTTGGACTTGCCGAAATTTCCCTCTTGCTCTCCCTATTCATCTTGT